>VDFB02282944.1:0-48985 GCA_007258455.2 Sequoia sempervirens | reverse complement strand
TTGATACAAGGAGTGAGTATCAAGATTTGGAGATACTCAATGTAGGAAGGAATGGAGATTGAGATTTGATGATAATAGATGCAGGAAGGAGTGGGGATCAAGATTCAAAGTTACCTGATATAGGAAGGAGTGGGGATTGAGATTTAGAGATACTTGATACAAGGAGGAGCAAGGATCGTGATTTATAGGTACCTAATATAACAAGGAGTAAGTATTAGGATTCAATGATACTTGATAGAGGAAGGAGTGAGGATCAAGATTTGTTGATACTTGGTGTAGGAAGGAGCGGGGATCAAGATTTAGAGATACTTGATGTAGGAAGGAATAGGGATAAGAATTTAGAAGTACTTAATGTAGGGAGGGATGAGGATCAATAATCATAGATACTAGATACAAGGAGTAAGGATTGGGAGTCAACAATACTTGATGTAGGAAGGAGTGGAAATTAGGATTTGAAGATACTTGATGCAAGAATGAGAGGGGATTGGGGATTTGACATACATGATACTAGAGTGATGAGGGAAAGGAAAGCTCAAAAATTTTCCTGGGTGGTAGGGTTTTGGGATATCAGATACACTTTAGGTATGTTGGTAAGGAAGAGTTTGGAATCTATGATTTACTGGAAGTTGGGGTGCATGGTTTTAGGTACTAGATACCATTTGGGTATGTTGGTAGGGAAAAGTTTGGGAGTGTGCAATAGAGTGGAAGTTAGGGCTTGGGGATCGAGGTGACTGATTCATTCAAAAGGAGTGGAAGGAGGGAAATGAAACTCCAAAGAATTTTGGGAGATAGGGGATTGGGAGATGGGGGAATGGGGAATTGAGGAAAGGGATGATGGAAGAGGGAGGTTAAAGATTTTGAAATGTGGGGGAAACAAAAAAGCAGAGTGATGTAGATAGGCAGACAAGTAAGGAGATCCACTAAACATTGAAGCACAAAGGCTTGGGGAGTCAAGGGTTGATGGAAAAGCATGCCAAGGATGATGAAGTTCAAAAGTCTAAAGCATGGGGAAATGAAGGAAACAACACCAAGGTAAGGGAAAACCTGAAAAGTCGTAGAAGACAAAGGATTAGAAAAATAGGGAAGTGGGGTATGAAGGAAAGGCATGACAACATGAGAAAGCTTGAAACGCTACTCAAGGTTGGAAAGTGATCCAAACAACCTCATACTTAGAAATTGGGACATTACAAAATCTAGAAGTTAAAGCTTCCTTTTGTGTTGGTGAGATATTTTATGGGTCATTGCAACAAATTCAAATTGAATTTCTTCGTTTAGCAATGTTGAAGATTGTTGACGCACAATATGAAGAGGGTTGAAATGCGTTTAGAGATACTAGATAAGTTTTCCTTGATGAGACGATTTTGCTAAGAATCATTACTAGATTGATCTTCATTGTCAATTCTCCTTTTGTGTAGGCTAGTTTTCCCATCTTGAATAATTCAGCTGATGAGAATATCTACTTCTCTGGGAAGCTATACTAATATGGCTCTGACTATATCAATACACTTTTTTCTTTTGTCAATTAAATTAGCATTAGGAGCCATTAGACCATGTAATGACTTGCTGTTCCTTGATTTTAATTATAATTTTGTTTTATTTACCTCTTTGGTGTAAGCATAGAAATCAAGACTAAGAGCTGTCCAGTGGGCAATCACCATTCACAAAGGAATACTGAACATAATCACCATCAACACTAAAGCAATGCATTTGTAATTTAAAACCAATATAGTAATAGGATTTAGAGATTGAAAACTAACAACATGGTTACTTGATTAGTTATAGAAAAGTGCAGTAGATACCCAAGATGATGTACAAGACTTAGGCAACCCTCAGCCTCAACCTTCAGCAGACAATACGGTTCATTCAAATCAGTTTTCTCCCACAGGCATCCCAATATTTCATTTGGGAAAATGCTTTTCCTCTAACAAATAGGAAAATGATGAGAAGTATTTCCTTGAACTCACTTTCGTGCAAAGAAGGTTTTTCAAATATTTAAATTGTTACTGAAATTCTCTCTTCAAGAAGAAATACCCTACTCCCAATTTCCCCTGCTAGGTTTACTTCTATCCCTCACCTCAGACCTTCATCGTATTCCTATACTCTCACTAAACAGATTTCCATCATTCACTGGGTTCAAGCAACTATCCCTATTCCTTTCCCAAGTATATGCAAATTCTGTATACCTTCCCCAACAGGCTTATGTATTTATTGGCTGCAGGCTGTGCATTGATCAGGGGCTTATAGTCCATCTCATTTGCCTCTGCCAAATCTTTCTCCACTTGCTAATGGTCATAACTCCCAAATGCAGGGCATATGGCTCCCAGGGGACCAAATACCTAATGATAGCAGAAATTCTGCTTCCAAGCGTTCCATCCATACCATTGACAGCAGCCTTTAGACATTTAATGAAGTTTTTTATGCATAAACTTAATCACAATATGGGCTTATACTTCAAGAACCTCGTTGACAGAGAGGATTCTCTCAACAAGACTCTTTGCAATCTGGAAATCATTCTCAAGTCCAATAGTAGAATGACAGGGAGCTCATCCACATCAGTTGCTCCTATACTCCACCCAAACATGCAAACTACTCAACAGCTCCCATGACAAGCTGATGTACTTTATCAGCCCCGGGCTATCTGTTAACTAGAGGTTTACAATTCATCTAACTCACTCTTGACATACCTTTCTCTCATTTCTCAATCTCTACTTGCTAATGTTCATAGACCACAAATGCAGAGGATACACCTAATGATAATAGAATATTTTATTTACTAGCAGGTTCTATTTTGCCTATTCTTGTATGTTTACTATTTTAACGTGATTTCTATGTTTACCATTTTAATGTGATTTCTATTTTGATATAAAAAAAATAGAATGGAGCAGTATTAGATAGGTAGTTAGAAATTATGTGAAATGGATTATTATGAAGCTGTTCTTGGAGACTGTTTGGTGTCAGAATACATATATTTGGGGGCAAGTTTTCCATTATTAGTTGGATGTTGAAGGATGTTCAAGTGTTTCATTAAGCAGTGTAGATTATTGGCATACCCAATCTTTATATTTAGGATGATGTGTGGTGTGTTCTTGTTATGAAGAATATTTTAATCCTTCTCTTTTCACCCTAATAAGCTGATAAGCATGTTGCTTACAAGCATTAGTTGACTCAACATGTTCAATGTGGTAAGTTGTAAGTGGAGCAAAGGATATATTGGCATCATTCAAGGCTAGACGGGCTATACTGTATCATCTCAAATTTCAGTTCTTAATCATGGAATGGACATTTTATACAAGAATTCAGAATGAAGTAAAATAGATGAGTAGAGGCTGAAGTTAAGATGGCTAAAGGTCTGCAGAACAATAAGAATAAGAATAAGTATATTAATGCCCACAAGTGACCTAAGGTAGGTCAGTGGCATTCAAGAGTACACCAGTTTACAATACAAAGTCCTAGGAAGAGAGTGTCCTAGGGAAACAAGATAAAGGAACAAAAGCACTAAAAATAAAATGAAGCAGCATATGCCAAGTAAAATTAAAAACTAGATTCACCAGCCAAATTTTATATCTTGGTTTCATCCAAAATAGATGATTTGAGGCTGAAGTTTAATATGGTTAACTGAGACACTGCAGTTAATGAGGATGCAACCTTACTAGTAACTTTGGGATTGGTAGGGTCTATAGGTGTGCAGAGAACTGAAAAAATGGGCTTCTTCAACATGCGCCAAGTAAAATTACCTTCAACAGCCAAACATTGTATCTTGTTTTCATCCAAAATCCACTATAATATGCTCTATTGCTGTGTCTTAGATTTTGGATTTGATACAATAACATTATTTTCTACACCATATTCTATTTGGTCTGAAACATCCAAAATAGTCCCAGATATTATTGGACAAAGGCACTTGACAACCATGGAAAAATATGCCATACCAAAGTTCAACAATTATAATTAAATAACAATTATTAGGAAATACTTTCTTTGGATCAAGTAATAAATTAAGAAATAGATCTACAATTATTATAACTATTGTAGGCATTGGGATTAATCATTAACCCCTAGACTTACATGGCCAGGGCAAACTTGTATTTCATTTGCCATTACGTAATTTGGATGCTTTGACAATGACAGATGAAAAAGAGATAAAAGCAAGAATTCTTGTGATACTTTGGGAAGTAGCAATCTGCAAAGTACCATTGTGCTTTTAAAAGTTATCATATATTACAGAAAATGCAAAGAAGCCTTTTACCTACTGCTTCCCTTTCCAACACAAGCAAGAAGGGAAAGCATCCCAGACTCTGATGTTTCAACCCATATCTAACAATAAATTATTCATCCTCAGTAGATTGTATTTGCCTCTAATCTTTACATGTTTGTTTGCAAAGGCAAGAGATGGTGGTCAACATACAGATTCTTCAAATATGGTGGCTTCCAAGGATTTGAGTTTGATGCTTTTCAGTGAAAGCATCATTATTTTACCACGAGTAACTTAGTTTCTAGTTTTGGTTACATACTAGAACTCTTTATTGCCTTATTTACACAACTTTTCTGGGGATGAATATTTGATTAATCATGGGTAAATCTATTGCAAATTTTCCGTTTGAATCATCTACTGTTGTCTTCATTGAAACATTTTTATACCATCAGCTGCGATTTCTTTGTATGCTTAAATTGGAATGTTAAAAATTTTATGGTTTAAGATCAGGGGTACTGATGGAATTGTGTTTTTTTGATTTTTCAAGCCTTCAGTTGAAGATTCATCCTTTCCCTCAGTTTCTTCTCCATCTACTTTTGTTCAAGATTTTGATTTCTTGCGGCTTCTGAGTTTGGAAGGAAATGAAATAGAAAGCTGGGAAGAAATTGTCAAGCTTTCTCAGCTTAGCAGGTACATCCAAGCAAGGGTAATGTTCTTTAGTATTGTTTTACTTTTCAGACAATGTGCACCATATCAAAGCTTACACAGATTGCATGCATATTCTTGTATATAATTGTAAACCTGTTCACATAGCTCAATTACCTTTTATCTGATACTCATTATTCTTCAGATTGGAACAACTTCATCTTAGCAAGAACATGCTCAAACACATATTTTACCCTCATTCTTCCACATTAGAGCAAGGTTCATTGAATGCAATAGAGCCAATGAATGCTTGCGACAAGCCCTTCAAGAACTTGCGTTGCCTTCTTCTTGGTAAGTAGAAAATACATTTTTTCAATTTAATAAGGTGATACTTATGTCTCATTGCAAAGTTCTTCTGTGATCTTTTTTCTTATTTTATCCTGATAAAATTCACATTCTTCAGGTGGAAATAAAATTGAGGACTTGGCTTCTGTAGATGCCCTCAATAACTTCCCAAGCCTAACGGTAAATATCTTACATCCTCGAATCGTCTGATAATTGATTACTGATTTAAAATTTAAATCATACATCGTTCTTTTCATATATCATAAATCTATAAACTGAGGGAACACACTTAATTGGAAACAATTGAAATACTGGCAAGTAATCCATATTAAATTGGCATTTCCATATGCTAATGAGCCTTGCAATTTCAAGGTTTACACATTTCTTATTGTTTTCCATTCAAAAAGAACTGATAAAATCATCTCATCAAATCTGTTGGACATAATTCAAAAGCTGATAAGTAATCCATCTTAAAATGGCTTTATCATGTGCTCTTGAGCTTTGCAATGTCCAGGTTACAGATTTATTATTCTCTTTCCTGTTATTTATCTACAATCCATAAACTGAAGAAGAACACCTAATTGGAGATAATAAAAAAGCAAATGAATAATCCATAGTAAGTTGACTTTTCCATTTGCTCATGAGGCTTGCAATGTCAAGGTTTACAGATCTCATATTGTTTTCCTATCAAAAAACATTGGTAGAAATCATCTTGTTCCATTTTGTGGTTCGAACTTGGAACAGGAGCAAGGAACAAGAATTACAAATAGCTTCATCGACAAGGAACCTGGAAGAATGAATCTCAAATTGTCCCAAGCATCTTCACTAATTTTTCCTTTAGGCCTATATAATTTGTTATTGCTTGGTACATTAACCTAACCTGTTAGCTAGGACCACTCCACAATGGAACCTTTGAAAGTTTGACATACAAAGCATCCAAGTCTCTCTCCCCTAATTTGACATTTAAAATCTCCAGATGATCCTTAATAGGCATGATGATAGTTTTTGGGGATTTGGGGACCTGCTTTTGTAAGTGGATAAATGATGCATGAATAAAAGTATGGAAAATCGTGGGATTCTTTCTTGATTAGAAGACTTTGAAAATTAACTTTTGGGATTTCTCAATTCGATACACAAGTTGCGCATTGTAAACTGAATTGTCATTTTTTTTCCTACAGATTTTTTTTTTTGCAGATAAACAATTTGTATTTATCAAAGCCAGCAAAGAAGCAAATGAGGCAAAAATACTTTGACAGATGGAATGCCAATAATGCTAACAATGGAATATTTCCAGAGGGGAAATTTTGTACACTTCCTTGGAGCTTCAGCCATATACTATCAGTCGCTTGCTTTCAGCATCTCCAATTTCCAATTATTTTTAATCCTTCTCTCCTCTGATTGACCACAATTATCTCCTTTTGAATCCTGATTGACAAATGTTGTTCCATTACAAGTCACCAGACCAATCCGATAGGATCTGATTGTGTTGAGAGAGCTTACAGATTTTTCCTAGACAATCTTGTAGGCTTCCTAGACGCCTTACCTTGTTCCATTCACCCTACTTGCCCTCATGACACTCATGACCATTATCTCCAAAATTCTTTGTGTGACTGACTGTAGAATTCTTAACAAATTAACCAAAATAATCTTTCCTGTGGAATTGTTAAAGCCAAATATAGTTACTAATGCCTACTGACGAGGAAAATATATCAAAACCTTAGGAAGAAGCAAAGAGAGAATGTCTGAATTATATTTTTTGATTTTTCGTGTTTTCTGGATAAATGTCATGCCCCCGAAATTATAACACTAGAATATGAAGAATTGAAATACAAATAACAAAATCAAATCAAAATATAAGTACAAGCAATTGCAATTTAAATATTATTATTATAATTATAATTATCATAGATAATATTATAATTATAATATAATTATCATATTATGAAATGGAACAATAGATATTATTAACTATATTACTATAATAATAAAAATAAAATATATCTCAAGAAACTAAATCTGAAAAAAGACTATAATTAAATAAACAAATAATAAATCACAAAGCACCGATTCCTAAAGGCATTTTTATCGGTTCATAGTGCATCAAACCTAATATCCCAAGCGATCACTAATATAACAAAAGGCTGCGATTAAAGGAAGTGGACTGACATGTCTCTCCAAAACAATACGATAAGATACCAAGGAACATATTCCTTGGCAAGTGAGCGGTTGTGACTATTGGCAGAAATAGGTTATAAAGTGAAGGTAAGTTCGAACATATGGGCATCGAATGGGGAGGAACTAAAGGGAATATTTATGGACACAACCACAGATATAAGCAGAGGTAAATATGGAGAGTGGTGATAATGTCATGAACAGCAGCGATGATAAAAAGGTGTACTATTTATTCACCAATATTTGGGTGAGGAAAATAATGAAGAAGTAACTATTGCAGATGTAAAAGAATAAGGACAGCAATGGGACTAATCAGATAAGTACTTATAAAATTAACATAGAAATATATATATATATATATATATACACGATTATGCAATAATGATGCTTGCAGCAATTATTGAGCCTTATAAGTAATTATGATTCTTTAATATAAAAATGGATAGATTTATCTATGTCTTTATCCTATGAACAATCAAATGTGAGGTTGAAGAAAGCAACTTAGGAGGATGCAGTTTACGGGCCTCCCATGCTGAGTAGGCTACTCCGAGGGTGGAATTGTCTTGGTTTAGATGTTCTTGCCGCTCGGGACCAAGGGGTGGGTTGTCTTGGTCAAGACGCTCGTGCTCTTGGGCTTTAGATGGGTTGAGTAGTTTACAATCACCCCTTTCAAGGCTTCCCCTATCAAGCCAAACTATGACTGATTGTTAGGATGGAGTCTCAATCATAAGGAGGATGGATAAGACAACATGGATAGGAAAAGCAGATACAAGTGTATTCCACTAAGCATGCCACTCCGAGGGTGGAATTGTCTTGGTTCGGATGTTCCTACCACTCGGGGCCAAGGGGTGGGTTGTCTTAGTTAGATGCTCATGCTCTTGGGCTTGGGTGGCTAGCTTCAGGCGGACTTGTCATGTTTCTCATCCAAGTCCTATTATGATTAAAGAATTCCACTATGCATTATGAATATTGGTAGTTTAGAACTTTAGATAGTCTTGAAATAATTATGTATTTTGTATAGCTTAATAGATAAGGCATTTATTATGTTCTGATCATATGAATTATATTTCCAATATGATTGCAAGACCTAAACCAAGATTTATCTTGCTTGAAGCATTTAAGTGGTAAGTTATAACTCTAACCGCATTAAGCTTGTGATTCTAGGGCAAGATTTAGGCCAATTTCAAAAGGGGACATTACAATAAAGTGAGCTGAAAACGGCAGACTGGAATTTATTCGCAATGCTTATTACAAACAATAAATTACTGGAAATACTTGTATCAATCCTTCTACTTCAATGGACAAGTAACATGAAGCCCTCAAGCATTGAGAATTAGCCAACATGGGAATAGAATCAATTGTTACATTGCTGGTAAAATGTATGACAGTAGTATTCAGCACAAGACATTATCATATGTAACTGCAAATGCATATTTCATTTAATGGCAATGAGTACAATTTTGTTATACAGGGCTGGAACCTAAATTTTCAGAATTATAATGCCAAATTCTCTCATCGGCTGTCTAAATATGATGGAACAACAGCTGTATGGATGATAGGCTCTATGAACTATGTATGGAATGTTCTATGAACTGGCACTGAAAATGCAGTTTTGTGTCTGGAAAATACTGGAGACAGCAACGAATAATGAACAATCTGCTGCAAGGAGGTGTATGGTGGTGGTTATGATTGGCACTTTTGAAAGGAGAATGTCAAAAGCTGTGCAGCAGTAATTGTTGATAAGCATGGCTCCCTCAAACCCTTGTACGACTGGCACAAACCCTGCAGTGCTAATTGCCCTCCATTTTCACAATTAATGATGCCCTGGAATATGTGTGACTGCTCAAAATCGCCCTAAAGAATGGTATGGGTCTGATGCAATTTTGGTACTGTAAAAATAGTATGAAAATCAGCAACTCAAGCGATGGACAAGTCTGCAAATGCTGAAAATTAGATTCCTTGATGGCAATAAACTAATTGTTTGCAAATCTTGATCACTCAACCTGAAAATATGCAAAAAATCTCCAAATCAGCTCTCATCGTGCAACCCCCATGTGGAATTGCCAATGCTAGAGATGAGGGCTTTTGTCCGCACTTCCAAAGTAGAAACCCAAGAGCGTTTTTGTCCTCACTTCCAAAGTAGAAATCCAAGAGGGTTTTCGTTTTGCTAGATTTTTGACAACAGCCTAGGGTTTTCATCCATGGGTTCAAATTCCAACACAAACTCCAAAGTGAAAAATGCCAATTGAAATTGTGATAATGAAATGAAGCCAAGCACCACCAAATGGGGTCCTTGGATTTAAATTTCCCTCTAAAGTATTTAAAAATACTTATTATAATTACATGTTTAATAACAATTATTATATTATTAAATTAATATTATTACATTGCTCCTCAAAAATATAAAATTACTAGGCCCAACTTGAAATAATGTTTTAAATTTTTTTAGTCCTGAAAAGGGGACATTATAGATCCTACAACTCATATCCAAGCAGTTCCTGTTGGAATTATTCTTCCTAGTTTTTTATATTTGTGCCATCACTGATATTGCAAATGGTGTGCCTATGCCTCCTTTTTTGATGTCCTCCAAACAACTGCCTCTCTTGGTCAATTATAGAACTTCTAATTGTAACTTTTTTACAAATAGTATGATCCTGAAAGCCATATTTAAGATCTAGTCTTTCAAAATGCCTAGATGTTGAGAATGTGAAAGTTGAATCTCTCAAGAACATACCATTTTATCTTGGATTACAGTTGGCTAGGGCAGAGAAAATACTTCTGCCACGAGAAATTTGCTGACTCAGAATTTGGATTATTATATGCATTGATGATGTTACAATGAGGTTATAAACAAGCTATGCTGATATCGCTAGTTGTTCTTGGTTTTAATTTGGATTTTCATGTTGTGTCTGTTTTTTTGAGATTTCTTTTTTGCCAATTTGAATGTGCAGGAACAGCTTCCCCCATTAGGACAGTATTGGAAAACAACTCTTTTCACTTCCAAGATATGAGTTTGGAGGATCTTATAGATATCCAGCTTGAAAAGCTTAGAAAAGCACATGCATTGGCTAGAAGCAGTCTAGAATGTAAACAAATATCATCTCAAGAATGGTTTGTGGGATTCCAATTTTTCAAACCTTAACAAGCTAACCAAATGCATAGTTGCCTGTAGACACCAAAGCCAGAGTATTGAAGATAGTGTCATTAACTATCCTTTTGCAAATTTTTCTTTGTTTGTTCAAGTATGTTTCTTCCATGTCTCTGTCTGTTCCTCTTACACAACCTTAACAAGTTAACAATCCTCAACAAATCTTAACAAGTTAACCAAATGCACAGTTGCTTGTAGATACATTTAAGCCATAGTATTGGAGCCAGTGTCATTAGCCATGCTCTTGCAAATTTGGCCCTCCCTTTTTCAAATATGTTTCCTCGATATCTCTGCCTGTGCCTTTTACATAACCATAATTTTAGGCCTTCATATAAGCTGGCCTTCCCTCTTTTTCAACACACTCTGACACTAGTTGTGCCACCATTAGTTTTACTTTTGACTGCTCTTACAACTTAGCTTTTACTGACTGCCTTTAGTCATTCCTTATTTCAACTCCTTCCCACCTTTGGTGTTAAACCCTATTCTTTGTTTCATATCCTCTGAGAATCCATTGTGAAAATGTATCTCCACACAACACACTATTACTGACATAACCTACTCAGAATGAACAGAAATTAAGAAAGGAACACAAGAACACCAGAGAAAGCAATGGAGAATGCTGCCATAACAGTATGTGTGCAGTCTTCATTACCATAGAATATATAAACTTACAATGATGAGGGTGCATGTTGGCTGGATAATGCCTAGCACATGTGAAAAGCAAAGAGCCAAAGAGCTAAAGATTAAAAAAGACAAAGTAATATTTACTAGGGTGAATTTTATGATTTCTTTCTGGCTTATAGTAAATTGTTCTCAACTTTTCCTGACGAATCAGTAGTGTCATCAATGCCAAAAGGATCCTCATGAAGATTCAAGCTTCAAAAATTGGTGATTTGCATGGAATAAGATCTTTATACTGAGGAGATGTTATTGTAGTGCCACAAGGTTGGATCCAAGATCTAGAATTTTGTCATACATAGAGTTATTGGATGCAAAACTGTTGCACAGGCAGTGAATAAATAGATGATGCCAACAGTGAATCTGTGCAAATTTTCTTATTGGAGTTGTGAGGATGTTTGCTCAAGGTCAGGACATGTTGTCAACTAAGGTAACATACGATAACCAATAAGAGATGCCTGGATTTCATCACCAGTCTTCTTGTTTGCTGATCGTTTGTGGAAGAAGATTAGATTGAAGAAGGAGAGATAGGAACAGACTCAATGGGGTACTAATGGTCTTGTCTTATGAATGTGACCAGCACAGGAGGGAGCAAAGTGGTGACATTTGGGCAAAGAGACATACCTGCAAATAAAACTTCTTGTTACAGAGCTGTAGTATCCAAAACAATTTTGTCACTATGAGTTGTGTGGCTCAAGCTAACCATTTGATTGCATGATGTGTTATGAATTACAAGACTCGCCTGAATTTGCCAAGACTCAGTGAGTCCCGAGGTCTAGACTCAGCTGCGGAGGATATGAGGACTCTAGCATGTAAATTTTCTTTCCTAGACAATTTTAATTCATTATTGTCCTGCAGGATTTTAAAAACATGTATATTTTTAGGTCACTATCAACAGACAATACATGATGTGCTTAAACAAGAGAATCCTAAATATCAATCAGCTGACTACCAAGAAAACGACAAAGCAAGATTTAGTGGTTATATTACAAATCTGTTGCCAGTCACTTGATTTAAGTTCTTACATTTCCTTTTTGATTTTTCTATTTTGATATTATCTTAGAGTGCCAATTGGAAGGATTTATATGCTCCATAACTAACACAATGATAAATGAAGAAACAAATAAATACAAGTTGTACTTACTTAGCTGTGCTGTTGTATAGAAAGCTTTGGAATAAAATGTTGTGCACAACATTTTATTATACCTACGACTTAATCCCCTAGTTGTAGTCCCTGGTCTTACTGTTATTATTTACATAATGTTTTAATGAACATAAGAATACCTTTTAGTTTACTTAAACCAAATAAGCTTGCCCTGGCATAGTGCCTTCAAGTACAAAATTTTAGTGCCTTCAAGTACAAAATTTGTTGTAGATCACCCAACACAAAGGTAATGGAAAAATCAAAATGATAGCCTTCTGTAGTGTCTCTTTAACGTGTATGCAATGACTGACATATAAGAAGATTTGATCCATTGATGTGTTCTTAGAGATGTATCTGCAACCATTGTAACAAGTCTGAAAACAAAACTTTAAGACAAGTCCCAAAGACATAACCTATACCTTATATAAGCAACAATATAAATAGTTGTCAACTCATCCAGAAAAAAGGTCCAGATCCACCTAGGAATCTTTAAAGGCCTTGAACATGCAGGAGCAGCAAAGAAGACCACTAATGCTATCAAAATAAGGAGCAGAAGAAGAACAATCTCCATATCATAGCCATCTTCTATATTAAAAGCAAACCAAGGGTGATCCAAATCAGATTGTGAAAAGTTAGAGAGTTCAACTTGCTAAGCCCAAATCATTAAGGAAAAGAGTACTGGCTGGAAACAGCCTTCATAACCTTTGGCATTTTGGAGCAGATCTTTGGTTCTCTGCTTGCTGGGCTTATTTATGGACACCCTTGACGGGTCATTATGATCCACTCGTTGGAGTGAATACTCCTTAGTTGAAATCCCTAGAGAGTTGCAACATGTGAGTAGGAAAGTGTGCATTTGAAGCCAGTTGAAGAGCATCACAAGTGTTACACTTAAGATAATGTTGATGTTGTTGTTATCCTTGAACTTCTCAAAAAAGAACCTTGAAGAGAAGCCAAGGCCTTGCTCTTTCCCACATTAAATTTCTTCAGGGTATAACTTTTTGTTTCTTACTCTTGTTTTTGTGACATTTCAGTTCTTGTTTTGTTCAATTTCATGCTTAAGATAGGCTATGGCCTATGTCAATCACAACAGTTTACCAACTCATTGCTAAGCACATATTAACTATCTCTTAAGCAAATACAAACAGAACAACACTTATAATCAGCTAAGTTCTTAATGGATGAAATGAGATTCAAGTTGGTGAAGAATTAGTAGCAGAATTTTTATGGTAGTTAGGGATCAAAGACCTACCAACAAAAGCATTCCTGAAGTCATTACCATCACCAAACAAACTTGAACTATTGAAGAACCTTCTACCCTTAAGTTGTAAAAGATAACCATGATGAACTACTTCATTCCATGTACTATAACTAATTTTTCTAACCCCTATGCAACTGGATCTATCATTTCTAATGGTCAAGGTTATCATGGCTGCATCATCATCCAAGACCTATCTTAGACGGCTGTGCAGGACTTGCTTTGTTTCAGGCTCCTTTGAGCCATAGATTTATATTTTTAGTTTTGATGTTTGATTGATGCTATGGATTCCATAATCCATGAGATTTGTGTACATTTTGACAATATTTATAATTTTAAATTTATATATCTAGCAATGTTGTTTCCTTCAGCTAAAAATTAAAATTCATTTTTGTACTCATGTGATTAATATATACTTGTGTATATGGTCAAAGTAGCTTCTATTTTATTAGTTTATTGTGCCTTTAAAGTTTATTTATTAAAAGGGGCATGAAACAAGTTTTAAATCCTTAAAAATCTCTATATTTCATGGCTTTTTTCAATTTGCTGAGCTCCTTTACAATTTGGGCCGAGTCCCATGTTTGAGCCAAAATCAATCCTGCCGAAGTCTGAGTCTTGTAACTAAGGTTAAGGATTAAATGGTGGGGGTTCTTGTAGAGATAATAGCAAAAGAAAATCATCAATTTCCTTGGCAATTATTAGAGGTGAAGACAATGCCTAGCTACGTGAGACAGAGCAAATTTGGTAGGTGGATCTGTATAGGCCTTTTAGAATTTTCCTATCCATTGAATTCATTATTGAACATACTTGTTGTCTGTGCACAGTCTGAGTTTGAATTCATTCTATTGTTGTTGCTCTTCATGCAGCTCATGTATGGAAGGAGTTGGGCCAAGGTTTTGTCACACTTCAGGAATTTTGGGATTACAAAATCAATGACAGGGAATAATAGTGCAATCAAAACAAATCATCACAGAAATGAGAAAAGACAAGTTTCTGTTTTATGCTGCAGAATTTTGTCCAGTAATGGAGTTGGATTGAAAGTACTGAAGAATAAATAGAAAATAATGCCAAGTTGTGCTGTCATCTTTTTTTAATTAGTGAGAGCATTGGAGAGAGAAGTGAGGGAAGATCATGAGGTGATGCAAGTAGTAAAACTCTCATATCAGCCCCTTCGAAAGTTCGAATTAGATTGATGACATCAGTACTATAGTTAATTGCCTTTGTGCTAAAAATAATCACCAGATATAGTGTTTATATTTCTATCTACAAGGAAGAAGTGAAATGAAGAGGTGAGAGAAAAGGATGATATTTCATTGCCTGTAGGAATCAATTTGCTTGTGAGTCCAATGTAAAGAGCAGAGAATATTATGAGAATAATTGATGCAGGACACTGCTTGTGACAGCTAGGTTACGTGAATTTGTTAATATTTAGGTTTATCTGCTGTATAGCTTAGTTTTCTTCCCTTCTTTCAAGGCTGAGGGGCTGAGACTCTGATATATGACGCACCATATACGAGTCACCACGGATGACTCAAAGGTAGGTGAATATGTTAAACTCTTGAAATAAGAGAGAATAAGAGATACTGAATGAAAAAGATGAGTATTATAGGGGTCTATACATTTTGTTAAATTCAGTCTACATCTAATTTTATGAGATTAACCCTCAAGGGAAGGCTGTGAGTCAGTGAAGGTAGTTTCCAAAATTGTATCTGGAGAAGACTATCTGCCATATACTTTACCAACTGAGATTAAAGGGTTTGGAGCTGCTTCTTTTTGGGGCATGAGTTGGTGGATTGCAGCTACGCCTACATTTTTGCAAGGCATCTACTGAAAGAGGCTCTGGTATTTTTTCTGCTATGAAGTTATATGTGACTGCTTAAAGGGGGTGATTGAAGACTGCTGGCAATCAGTACTGGAGGCAGAAATGATAGCCTGAATAGTTGGGCTGGGTGATGAATTTGACTGAAAATGTTTTAGGATATGTTTGAGTTCCCACCTTGATCTGTATAGTATTGGTTGGGGATAGCTTTTTCAGTGTTTAACTCAAATTAAAAAAACATTTAAAATTTCTCTAGTGAGATCTTTCTGTTGGTGAAATTTCAAGTTAAACAGAAAACTTCGATTCAAGCACATCTTCCAATGTTATACAAAAATGCCATACTTTGGCTGGACATGATTTTGCTGCAGAAGTACTGAATGATCAATGCATGTTGCTCAAAATTTAGGCCAAACTGAGAAGTTGATCTCGACATGCCTCTCTAGGTTGGGTGTCCAAGGTTGGTTCTGAATGGGAGCAAATACTATGGCTTTAGGGGACGACACAGAGCATATAGGGCTCAAAATTAGAAATATGTGAATTAATATTAGATTCAAAATAAAGAAAAATAGGGCGTGCAGCCATCCACTAGAATATAGAACCACTTTTCTTTCCAATTTTTGATTTTTCTTCTCTAAAGCCGTAAGGAATTTCCAAATAGCCTGTATTGGGTTAGGGGATGTCTGTAAGACCTCTGAGTTGGGAACACCAGCTGGATTTTCCTTGGATGTCCCTGGCATTTTGTGGATATTGGTGGACAATTCCTCTGTGCTCTCCAGTTCTCGAAATGTAGGAGATGTGTTTCTTCTGACGTGTACTCCACAAGTTCACTTAATACGTTTCGTACTTACAGCCCTTTTTGATTTTTGTGTAGTCTATACATTTCATATGGTAATGTGAAATCCCTTCTTTGTGCCTTAGTTGCATACCATAGTGACAAACTATGTATTTGGTTTTGAGTCTTTTGACTCTTATAGCTTCTTACTTGTAAACATATAAAAAAATTATCACCAGACACTTGGAGCACTTGGAGCATGGTACCTTATAGTTTGGATGCAAGTTATTTATGATATAGGAGAATATATATTTTGTGAATAGTAATGTACTAAACAAAATGGCAAGTAAATACTAAAAGGTACTTGATAACTTTTTCTTGTTTTTGGGATATTGAGCAGGTTTCATTTCAATAACTCATTTATGTTTTATAACTAGATGTTTGTAAATTACTTCTTTGCTCTTGATATGCAGGAGGTTCGACTTTCTGAGAATCCAATTAGTGATCCAACTAAAGGAGGTGCATCACGTTATAAATTAATTGGAAGACTTGCAAAAATTGTCATGTTGAATGGAAGTGAAGTAAGCTATTATGTTTTTTAATTTGGATATGGAATAATTTATTCAGTAGAATGGATAATGGTAAGTTTATTACTGTGTTCTAACAGGTTAAACAGCGTGAAAGAAAAGATTCAGAAATCAGGTTAGTCTCTTTGTTTGCATAAATAAGAAAACTATACTGCTACATACTTTATATGTTTCTTGGCAAGCTTGATATGAATGTATGGTTTATTCTCAATCCCTTCATTTTCCCATGGCATGCTTTGGTCAAATATTAGCAAAGTATAAAACATCTTACATTATCCTTAAGCATTGGAATTGATTATGTTTGAAGTTTGTGATGTAAGATGTTTTAATGGGTTGGTAAATATGCAGGAACTGCATTTACTTTTAAGGATTAATCACAGTGCTTGACAGATCAAGTACATTCTATAATTAACTTCGGCTCTCCTTTATTGATCAGGATGCATATGTCTCAATATTAATTTTATATGTTGAGGATACATTTTCTTGATGTATGGTTAAGATGTGTTGCATCTTCTCTGTAATTTTTTAGCCTCCTCTGTCTATATTATGCCACCTTTCTCAATGAAGATGCTAAGCCACTGTGAAATCTAAATATTTATAATATATGTTCTATATAAGATCAGTTGAAGGCAACAATTTAGTCACTGCTTCCTTGAAGTACCATTTATTTTAGCATCTTTACATTATGATAGAATTTGGAGAGAAAATATAGTACAATAGTTTTGGCACTCTGCAAATCCCTTGCAAGTCTTGTAGAGACCTGAAGTGAGCTGGTGGCGGCAAGTTTTTCTGTCTCAACTCAGCTGACATGGGAGGAAATAAATCAAGAACCTATTCTCATGCTCACTTCAAGATGCTTGTAATCTTTTTTAAACTAATGATTTTCCATATCAAGGAGCATGTTGTTAGCAGCTAAATTTATTCCAAATATTTCAATGTTGCCTGATACAAACAGATTTTCAGAATAGTCTGAAAATCTCAGCAGATTACTTACCATACTATATGGATATTGGTAACTGTTGTCAGTTCAATTGCAAAATTGATGGTTTTCTGTAAGAGATCTTTCATTTATCTTCTGCTATGCAATGTTTAAATTGATTGCTTCACTCAAAAAATGTATAAAATCCTCATCTACATTAAATTGATTGCTTCACTTGAAAAATGTATAAAAACATCATCAAATATGGCAAAGGCGATCAACTGATCAGTATTCATAGGGTATAGCATAGGATGTTAGGAACCTACGATAAGTTATATTCTATTATTTTATCATTTTAAATTTTTCATCATATTTATTAGAAGGTAAAAAGGTAGATTCTTAGTTAATAGGTTGTTAGCCCAAGTTAGCTAGCTTATTTTCAAATTGGTTTTTCATCCAACAAACTTGAGATTTAAATATTGTAATTTTGCTTGTTTATGCGTGTTTAACCTTGTAAGTTTTTTATTCAAGATTGATTAAGTTGTATTTTTGCAGAGATTTCTTGTTCCTCCGTTATTGTGATTTTTCTGTGACTGCCACAACTTGATTCCAGATCAGTTGGTATCAAAGCAAGCTTCTGATCTATGGATTAGGGTCTTTTCTGATCCATTGGATTAGGGTTTTTCAAGATCTCTTCTACAACTTTCATTTAGAGGCACTATGTGTCATGCTCCCGCCATAAATCATAAACGTGATCGCAGCCTGTCTTAGAATTAGTAATGGTCGCTGACCCAAGAGATATGAAAGTGGTGGCCAATGAAATAGGAAAGTGGCAACTCTTCAGAGGGGTTCAATGGGAGTTAATTAAGGAAGACTGTTGAGGCAGCAATTCCATAAGAAAATTAATAATTAATAATTAAAAGAGTTTAAGGGGCAGCACTTTGTTGTGGAAGGATGTGTCCCTTGGTAAGATGACCAATGAAAGGATGTTACTCTCCCCACCATGGGAGATATAAAATGTGGGGAGAGGCATCAAGGGGGAAAAAGTGGAAGTTGGAAAATAAAAAGGAAATTGAGTCATAAAGGCAGAAATAAATAGTGTCTTCAGCACTAATAATATCATGAGATAAGTTTAAGAATAATATTAGATTACAAATAAATAGATGTATAGATATACCTCGTAGAAATTAAGTGATTGCTAATTGTAAGTAATGCTATTGTGTAGTCGGCCGAGAGTGTCATTAGTTGGCCAAGTTTTGTAAGTAAATAAAACTATAGTAAGCAGCAAATATTTCATATACTTTTTGTTATATGTTGTTTCGGGAAGTAAAGCCCCCAACTAATGGGATTAGTTGTAATGAAGAGTTGCGATGGTTGGTTTCTCAAAGACTACCAGCTAGAAAACTTACAAAACTTGGCCGACTAATTACACTCTCGATCTACAAATTGCAAATTGTTTTAAGAGTATTTAATAGCAAATTCACATAGCTAATTTCTATGAGTGGTTTTGAATTTATTAGAAATGGCTTGCAAGTAGGAAGGACATCCAACCTTTTGAGTTCACGAGAGGTGAACTACCGACCTTTCCTTCTTCAAGCATGCCACCACGAGATGTAGGCTTGTGGGTCGGGAGGCGTATGAGTGCTCCTGGGCTTGCTGAGGAAGGCAATCTTCATGCATCTTATCAAGCATGCCACCTCGAGATGGATGGATTCGAAATCTTGCCATGCTCATGGGTTGGGAGGCGAATGAGTGCTCCTAGGCTTGATCAAGGAGGATGTTGCACCTCCAAGGTGGACTGAGGGATGGAGTGGACTTGAGATCCTACCATGTTCATGGGCCAAGAGGCGGATGAGTGCTCATGGGCTTGAAGGTCTTCTCAAGTACACTACCTCGAGATGGATGGACAGGGATCCACCCATGCTCTCGCAATACATTTCCAATGAATTCCGAAAATGGTTACTATAGGAATATGCCCTAGAATAATTATTAATCCTATTGATGTTTTTTGGTTTATGTGGATTTATATGTTATCATGAAATCTTAATATTTAATGTTAATGCTGGCAAATTTAGATGTTATCATATATTCTTACTTCTTAGTGATTATTAATATTATTATAGGACCTAAGCCAAGATTATCTTAAGTCATGTATTACATTTGATAATATTTTTATAAAGTTAGGATTAAAAATGAATGACCTCCTCAGACTCAAGCTGGAATTGTTATTCTAGGGCGAAATCGGAAGATCCCTAAATATGCTAACCAATTTTTTTGAAGAAGTAACACAAAATAACCAGCAATAGATGATTGGATTAGCGTTAGCCTCAAATTAAAAATCTGAACTTGAATGGAAGATACTGAACTTGAACTGAAGAAACTGAACTTGAATGGAAGAACTACTCAACGTCAAGAATGTGCACTCAAGATCCCACTGAGGGCGAGGTGCTAACATATGACGGAGTCTAAGAAATTGAAATTATAAACTGTTAGGCGGATAACCAGCCATGAGAAACAATTCCACGCTACCACCAAACAGTGGGGGGAAAAGATTACAAATAAAAGCAATTCATCCGCTGCGGCGGGCATCCACAATGCTGTGGGGATTCACCACTATGAGTGGGTATAAGATATTACAATCAATTTAACCTCACTGGCGGTAAACCATCCAGGGGACTTATGTGAGAAGAAACAGAAAGAAAATTGCAGCAAATTAAACTGGAACAGTACTACTGTTTACAGTTTGTACAATGTGAATTAAGCTGCAAATTACATAGGAAATATAGTAATCTTCATACACAAGATTAATAGATGTTTTTCAATGATATTTTAACTCTCTAACAGCTGCTAATGAATCAGAAATCAGAACTTCAACAATCTGATATAAAAACAGTAAACTGGAAATTTCAATCTGCAACTGTGAGAATCAATGAAATTATCATAACTCACTCAATTCTTCTCCGAATGACGTGAAATAAGTTGCAAATGCTCCTTATAAGTCTGGCGCCCAAGATAGAATCCAGAAACAGCCACCAAAGTCTCTAATTTATTTGGCACGAATCCCAAGGCATCACCAAATGGTACGGCCCCTTGAGAAAATCGATTTTTCAATATAAAATCAGCAACTTCAAATTAAATTCTGCTTTTTGGAGGAAGATGGCGCCTCAAGTCAACAATTTGATTACTCAAATACCCAGAACGAAATAAAAATCACTCCACAAGATATGAACAGAAAACAGCTTCAGCTGTAGCAAAACCAGGAAATTCAAAACTGTAGAATTCACCAAAATTCTCAACCTTTGTTGCTCAATCTGCTAGTCTGATGTGAGAAGCAGCAATGTTCCAACTAGGTGTTGTATTTCAAACACGAAATTGGGAAAGGGCTAGGAGGTAGCATCCTCGAAGCAATAGCAAAATGTCCATAGTCATTTTGACAGCATAACAGTAAGGTAATTGATGGATGAAATGCTGGAGCAAGGACCTTCAATAAATAAGAACTCAACAAGACTCTTCAATTGCCTGAGAAGCAGCTCAAAAGACACAAGAGACTCTTCCAATTCTCAAAGACCAGTCAACTTCTCAAGTGGCGTCCCAAAAGGCCTTCAAACATTACACTTTATTCAAAATAATAAAAGTGGCGTCCACTTTCAAGATAAGGAAATATTTGAATAAAGAATAATTAAACTTTTGATGAGGGCGTACCCTTCATGGCCCCACTTTAAAACAACTTAAGTTAACTCCTTAGGCCAAGGTGGGGGTCAACAGTGAAATAGAACAAAATGCCATTAATTTAATATTTTTGCCAACTGAAGACCAAACCAAAATATAACAACTGCTCCAACTGCTAAGGATTAAGAATAGACAACTGCAACTGCCACAACTAGCATTTACTAAAAATAGTAAATAATATGAAATGCCACAGAAATCCAAGCCCAAGAAACCCTAATTTTCACCTCATTCCAGTCTACGGGTTCCGGAATAGACTGATGAACTGCAATGCTGATCACTGATGAGAAGGGGACATTACAGTCCGCCCTCCTCGAAATTGCTTGTCCCCAAGCAACTGCAAAGATGGATGCAACAAAATCTGTTCACCTTCCCACGTAGCATCTTCAATAGGCAAATTCCTCCATCTAACCAAATATTCTTTGATTGTCCTTCTTCTCAAAGAACGTTCTCTAGTATCAAGGATTTCTTCTGGAATCAACACTAAATGACCTTCCTCATCCAATGGAGGTAATTCTGATGTAGCCACCACATTGTGTCCAATTGCCTTCTTGAGGCGAGACACATGAAAAACATTATGTATTTTGCTTTCAGCTGGAAGTTCCAACTCATAAGCAACTTCACCAATCCTTTTGGTGATTTTGAAAGGACCATAAAAGCGTGGCTTCAACTTTTCTGCACCACTCTTCTTGAGAGAAGATTGTCTATATGGCTGAAGCCTCAAATAGACCATGTCCCCAACTTCAAAAGACCTTTCCACACGCTGCTGATCAGCGTATAACTTCTGCTGATTTTGAGCTTGTTGCAGATTTTCCTTAAGAGTTTTCAAGATGTCTTGGCTTTGTTGTAACATATCCAGTGCTTGTGGAGCTCTACTATCACCAAACACTAAATCAACAAAATTAGTAGCCTCATAACCATAAAGTGCCTTAAAAGGGGACATCTTAATTGACATGTGATAAGAAGAGTTGTAACAATACTCTCCTAAATGAAGCCATTTAATCCAAGCTCGGTGCTGTCCTGAAACATAGTTCCTTAGGTAGCCCTCTAACCACTTGTTAACAATTTCTGATTGCCCATCTGTTTGTGGGTGATAACTTGTGCTTGGAGTAAGCACTGTCCCACTCAATCTGAAGATCTCCAGACAAAAAACACTTAGGAACTTGCTGTCCCTATCACTGACAATTGTTTTAGGCAACCCATGCAAACGGAACACCTCTCTAAAAAACAACTCAGCCACTTGAGCTGCTGCAAATGAAGTGGTAACAGCAAAGAAATGAGCAAATTTCGTTAGTCTATCAACCACAACAAATATACAGTCACGTCCTTGCACCTTGGGCAACCCCGTGATAAAGTCCATGGCAATACTTTCCCACTTCTGATTTGGAATAGGCAAAGGCTGAAGTAAACCAGCAGGAAAAGAGTGTTCATTTTTATTCCTTTGACAAATAGGACACTCTCTAATGTAATTCAAGACTTCATCTTTCAAACCTTTCCAAGTGAATCGTTCACGAATCTGCTTGTAAGTCTTGAAAATCCCTTGATGACCAGCAAGGGGAACATCATGAAAAGATTGTAGAATCTTTTTCTTAAGCTTAGATTCTTGTACTAAAAAGATTCTATCTTTATAATAAATTAATCCACCAACCAACTTATACCTTTCATCAACCAATTGACCTTCTAACAAGCTGGTTGCAAACTGATTTTTAACATAATCAGCAGCAATTAATTCTTTCCAATCTGCTGATAACTCACAAATTGACTGTAAATGAGGCCTTCTAGAAAGTGCATCAGCAACTATATTATTTTTTCCTTTGACATATTCAATGTCAAAGTCACATGCTTGGAGTTTACTTACCCATTTTTGCTGCCTTTCATTCAATTCCTTTTGGCGCATAAAATGTTTAAGACTGTTGTGATCAGTCTTAACAACAAATTTACTTCCCACCAAGTATTGACGGAATTTAGACAAAGCATGCATGATGGCAAGCATCTCTTTGTCATAAATAGAGTAAGTTTTTTCTGCCCCTCTCAATTTTCTGCTCTCGAAGACAATAGGATGTTTGTCTTGCATTAGGACAGCTCCAACTCCTCCTGAAGCATCACATTGTAATTCAAAAGGTTTTGAAAAATCCGGAAGTGCCAACACAGGACACGAACTCATGATTTGTTTAAACTTATCAAAAACCTCTTGTGCTTGCTTAGTCCAAAGAAAATCTCCTTTCTTTGTAAGATCTGTCAAAGGTGCTGCTTGATGAGAATAGCCTTTTACAAATCTTCTATAAAATCCACATAACCCTAAAAACCCTCTCAAATGAGAGATAGTCTTAGGAGTTGGCCAATCAAGAATGGCCCTTATCTTTTATGGATCCACTTTCACCCCCTTTGAACTGATAATGTGGCCAAGGTATAAAAGTTCTTCCAACCCAAACTCACACTTTGATTCTTTGGCGAATAAACATTCCGCCTCTAAAATGTTAAGCACTTCTTCCAAATGCTTAAGGTGCTCTTCCCATGACTTACTGAATATGAGAATATCGTCGAAGAAGATGAACACAAACTTCCTCAACTGCTGTCTAAAAATCTTGTTCATACAAGATTGGAATGTGGCTGGTGCATTTGTCAAACCAAAAGGCATGACAAGAAATTCAAAATGCCCAAAGTGGCATCTAAACGCTGTCTTTTCTATATCCTCCTCCCTCATTCTGATTTGGTGATAGCCCGAACGAAGATCAATCTTTGAGAAGAACATTGCCCCATGGAGCTCATCAATAAGCTCATCAATCCTAGGGATAGGATATCTATTCTTGATGGTTTTCTGATTTAATGCGCGATAGTCAACACACATACGCATTGTACCATCTTTCTTTTTGACCAGCACTACTGCTGAAGCAAATGGACTCTTGCTTGGTCTAATAAAACCACTTTCCAACAGCTCCTTGATGGCTTTTTCAATTTCATCTTTCTGCCTCTTTGGATAGCGGTAAGGTGTAGTAATGACTGGTTTTGCTCCTTCTTCTAACTCAATCACATGCTCAGAACCTCTTTCAGGAGGTCTTCCAGGAGGTAAGCTTCCAAAGACTTTACTTTTCTTTGAAAGTAAGGCTTGAATATCAGGATGATATTGCCTTTTTTCCTCAACCGGATCAGCTGGTAAAACCATACATTCAGCAGCCCATTCAACCTGATCATGGCGGATCAGCCTTTCCATCCTTTTCAAAGACACAATTCGAGGGCCTCCATTTGACATCCCTCTTAAAACAACCTTCCTTCCATTAGACTGAAATTTCAGCTCCATGGTTTGCAAATTCAATGTGATCTCACCAAGAGATCGCAGCCATTGTATGCCCAACACAACATCAGTGTCTCCTATACCCACCACATAAAAATCATCCTTAATTTCATGATTCCCTAATTGCAAAGATAGATTAGGAATTCTCCTTGTGCAAGACATAGTGAAACCATCAGCAACCATTACTTTGAAACCATCAAAATCTTCAGTCTTCAAACCTTTTCTAGCAACTAGCCCTTCATCAATAAAATTGTGAGTTGCTCCAGTATCAATTAGAGCAACTATCCTTTGTGAATTTACAACTCCATGAACCCTAAAAGATTCATTCTTTTGAAAACTAGATAGTTGTGCAAAAGCACTACTATCTCCAACCTCTTCGGACTTGTCTTCTTGAACTTCTTCACCTTCACTGCTTGCTGATTCGTATTGCTGATCAGACGAATCAGATTCTGATCCATAATCAGAATAGCCCTCCATTTGAACTACTTTGCCTCTTCCATAGCAACGGTGGCCTTTCACCCAAGGCTCACGACAAGTGAAGCAAACTCCATCCTTTCTAAGCTGTTCTTTGAGCTCTTCGGACAGCCTTGGTGGAAACTTCTTGGGCAGATTTGAAGAAGGCTTTTTATCTTTCTTATGGCTGAATGGTTTTGAGTGAAATTTAGGCCTTGGGGCTGCCAACTCCATGCTCCTAGCTTTCTTGATAGCTTCATCTAGTGTTGGAGGATCAAATGCTTTGACCCAACCCTTCAAAGGCTCCATTAAACCTTCAGCAAAAAGAACTACAAGTCTTCTTTCAGTAATGTTTGGCACCATTACTGACAACCTCTGAAAATCAGCCACATAACTTTCTAAAGATCCTTGCTGTTTCAACTGTGCCAATTCTCTAAATTTCAATTCCGGATCTTTGGTGTCAAATCTCTCAATCAGCTTATTGGTAAACTCTCCATATGTGCGAATAAGGTTATGGCCAAGAGTGACCAAACCGTGAGTCCACCATTCATGAGCTATGCCATCTAAATGCAAGGTAGCAAATTTGATAGCATCTTCTTCCGGCATAGGTCTAAGAGAGAGGTAGTTATCTAACTTTTGCACCCATGACCTGGCTGTACACTTGTTACCACCATCAAAATGTTCCATAGTGATCTTTCCCAATGCTTGGTAAAAATCATTTCTAGGGCCTGCAGGAGGACGTTGATCATTCCTACCACCATTTCTCCGACTCCTTTGATTCATGAATTGATCAAAGGTCCATGCTCCTCTCAAGTCAAGAGGTAAAGAAACATACTCCATATAGGCTTGACGAGCATCATCAGCAAAGTTTGGAGTAGCCTCAACTGGTTGTTGCTCTTCCCTTGGTGTGAAAACAGGAAAGAGGGGTCTAGAGGATGACCCACTATGAATTGCAGTATGCTGACCTACAATTCTGTCTCTAGTATTCACCTCAGGACTGCCACTATTATTATTTCCATTCACTCCACTATTTTCTCCAGCTGAGTTATTTTGGGGCTGAATAATACTCTGAGCTGCTTGCTGATCCAACTTGGATAACAAACGGGACATCATATCTATCATCCCGTCAAACTTCTTCTCCACTCTATCCCTCTCTTCATTATCTCTTCTTACTGAATCTGACATTATGACAGTTGTGTGATCAACCACTTCCACTGAATTATCTGAACCTTCCACTGTTTTACCAAGGTCTCTTAGAACTTCTGAGAAGGTATCTGCCTCTGGAACGGGCGGAAACTGATGCTGATTTCTGGCCTGACTTCTAGTGTATGGCCTAGTGTCTTTTTCACTCATCAGTTAACTACTGCAATCAGCCACAGGATGGCAGGGTCTTCTGCTCTGATACCACTGAAATATGCTAACCAATTTTTTCGAAGAAGTAACACAAAATAACCAGCAATAGATGATTGGATTAGCGTTAGCCTCAAATTAAAAATCTGAACTTGAATGGAAGATACTGAACTTGAATTGAAGAAACTGAACTTGAATGGAAGAACTACTCAACGTCAAGAATGTGCACTCAAGATCCCACTGAGGGCGAGGTGCTAACATATGACGGAGTCTAAGAAATTGAAATTACGAACTGTTAGGTGGATAACCAGCCATGAGAAACAATTCCACACTACCACCAAACAGTGGGGGGAAAAGATTACAAATAAAAGCAATTCATCCGCTGCGGCGGGCATCCACAATGCTGTGGGGATTCACCACTATGAGTGGGTATAAGATATTACAATCAATTTAACCTCACTGGCGGTAAACCTTCCAGGGGACTTATGTGAGAAGAAACAGAAAGAAATTGCAGCAAATTAAACTGGAACAGTACTACTGTTTACAGTTTGTACAATGTGGAATAAGCTGCAAATTACATAGGAAATATAGTAATCTTCATACACAAGATTAATAGATGTTTTTCAATGATATTTTAACTTTCTAACAGCTGCTAATGAATCAGAAATCAGAACTTCAACAATCTGATATAAAAACAGTAAACTGGAAATTTCAATCTGCAACTGTGAGAATCAATGAAATTATCATAACTCACTCAATTCTTCTCCGAATGACGTGAAATAAGTTGCAAAAGCTCCTTATAAGTCTGGCGCCCAAGATAGAATCCAGAAACAGCCACCAAAGTCTCTAATTTATTTGGCACGAATCCCAAGGCATCACCAAATGGTACGGCCCCTTGATAAAAATTGATTTTTCAATATAAAATCAGCAACTTCAAATTAAATTCTGCTTTTTGGAGGAAGATGGCGCCTCAAGTCAACAATTTGATTACTCAAATACCCAGAACGAAATAAAAATCACTCCACAAGATATGAATAGAAAACAGCTTCAGCTGTAGCAAAACCAGGAAATTCAAAACTGTAGAATTCACCAAAATTCTCAACCTTTGTTGCTCAATCTGCTAGTCTGATGTGAGAAGCAGCAATGTTCCAACTAGGTGTTGTATTTCAAACACGAAATTGGGAAGGGGCTAGGAGGTAGCATCCTCGAAGCAATAGCAAAATGTCCATAGTCATTTTGACAGCATAACAGTAAGGTAATTGATGGATGTAATGCTGGAGCAAAGACCTTCAATAAATAAGAACTCATCAAGACTCTTCAATCGCCTAAGAAGCAGCTCAAAAGACACAAGAGACTCTTCCAATTCTCAAAGACCAGTCAACTTCTCAAGTGGCGTCCCAAAAAGCCTTCAAACATTACACTTTATTCAAAATAATAAAAGTGGCATCCACTTTCAAGATAAGGAAATATTTGAATAAAGAATAATTAAACTTTTGATGAGGGCGTACCCTTCATGGCCCCACTTTAAAACAACTTAAGTTAACTCCTTAGGCCAAGGTGGGGGTCAACAGTGAAATAGAACAAAATGCCATTAATTTAATATTTTTTGCCAACTGAAGACCAAACCAAAATATAACAACTGCTCCAACTGCTAAGGATTAAGAAAAGACAACTGCAACTGCCACAACTAGCATTTACTAAAAATAGTAAATAATATGAATGCCACAGAAATCCAAGCCCAAGAAACCCTAATTTTCACCTCATTCCAGTCTACGGGTTTCGGAATAGACTGATGAACTGCAAAGCTGATCACTGATGAGAAGGGGACATTACAGGTGCTTTGGTAGAGGCCAGATATGAGCACATCTTTTGGACACCATGCACCGTACACTCCCTCAATTTGGTGATGCAAGCAATTGGCACCCAAATAGAGTGGGTGAAAGAAATATACCAGGAGTCTGAGGAGATCCAGATGTTTGTGACAAACCACCATATGTCACAAGCAATTTTCAGAACTTTTTCAACATTGGAATTGTTGAAGGTAAATTTTAAAATTTAATTTATTTAGTTTCATTTATCATTTATGTCATGTTTTACATAATTGAATAAAATAATTTTTATGCATTATTTACATATTTTAAATGTGTTATTAACTTACTATTAACATGTTCTTAGGTTGCCGAGACCCGGTTTGCATCTCACACAATTGTTCGGAGACGACTTGTGAAGGTGAAAGATGCATTGAGTCAAATGGTTATTAGCAACCAATGGAGTATATGGAAGCAATCAAATTCAGAGAGGGCCCAAAAATTCAAGGCATTGATCTTGAATGACGATTGGTGGGATCGTGTGAATTATGTATTGGAATTCACCGAACCTATCATGTCTATGCTTCGGTTTGCTGATACAGATGAACCATGCTTGGGGGATGTCTATGATAGCATGGACACAATGTTGGAAAAAATAAAAATAGAAATACAAAAAAAAGAGAATGATCCTGAAGACACCTTGTACAAAAGGGTGGAAGCAATTGTTCTTCATCGTTGGAACAAGATGACAACTCCATTGCACCTCCTTGCATATGCCCTATCTCCGAGGTACTATACGACTGAAGTACTTTCTATCCCGTGGAGAATACCACCATATAGAGATTCTGAAGTTGCTAATGGGTATAAGACGACATTTAGTAGAATGTTCAGTGATCCAAAAGTGCATGCAAGTGTCATGAGAGAATTTGGAATGTTTGTCACAGGAAAATCAAAAAATCATAATGCTTCTGTTGCTAGAGACCAATACAAAATGGATGGTCTTACATGGTGGTACCTCCATGGTCAAGATTTAATGTACCTCCAACCTCTTGCAATCAAGATCCTCTCACAAGTAAGTTTTTTTTTTTGGCCACTTGTATTGTAAAATTTAACACTTAACATTCTTGAATTTATCTTGCATTTTTTTATTTTATTTTTAATTTTGTTGGTTTTCTCTCCAGGTTGCAAGCTCTTTTGCTGCTGAACGGAATTGGAGTACATACTCCTTTATCCACTCAGTGAAGCGTAACCGGTTGGCTGCAAAAAGAGCTGAAGACTTAGTGTATATTCATTCCAATTTGCGTCTTCTGTCACGTAAGGATCCTCAATACAGGCAGGGGGCAGCGAGGCTTTGGGATGTAGCACCCGAGTCTACTGACTTGGATGCAACCATTCAGGATCTTGCTAGAGCCACTATGGATGATGTGGGTGATATTGATGACATATCACATGGTGTTGGATCCGCTTTGGGTTCAAATGATGATGATTTTGAAGTTGAAACCACTCAAAATCCAAGTCATGATGATTCTAACAATCCTTTTGATGATTGATGAGCACATGAACAATGAACATTGAATCATGTTTCAATGTTTCATGAACTACATTTTGACTTTTGTAATTCAGTAATTTTATTTGAATATTTTTCAACTATCAATTGGCATTTAATATTTATCTTTGGCATTTGGCATTGATCTATGATCAAGTATCATACTATGAAATGATTTAGTTTTACAATTGTAACAATTCTCTATGTTTCTCTTATTTTTTTGTATATATAATACATATATATAGATTTATAATATATTAAATTATTAATATATATATATATACACACGTACCCATACATACCCAAACCCCTAAAAAAATTTTGCCCGTACCCACGTACCGGGTTCTCGTACCCGAACCCGTCCCCGAACCCGAACCGGTAACTTAGTATAATACCCAAACCTAGAGATACACTTGTAGAGACTCTCTGCAACTTCAATCAAGCTCTAAAATCTACCCAAAAATCAACCAATGGATCTTGTTAGTATTTTAATTTTGCACTTTTTAGTGCAACACAAACTTGAACAAATATGCAATAGAATTACTCTTTGAATTATAAGGGAAATCTTCCTGTTAAAAAAAATTAACCTACTATGAACAATGGTACCTACAATTTACAATCTTTACAATGTCTTTCCAAGGATTTCATATTCAAGCTGAATAAACTTTAAATGTGTATCTTTTTGGGTTTGTCTGTTGTAAAAGGCTAAGACACACTTTCAATAGAAGGCAAAGGATTTTATGTTTTTTAACTAAAAATAAAGCCTAAGACTAAATGCTTGTGCTATTGAGCTAAAAATAGGGAGTCAACAATGCAAGTAAAACACAAGGATTAAATAGGTTAAAATACATACACAAGACATTATAAGTTAAATATGGCACTTACATTCAAAGCTTCAACTATCGACCTAACATCTCTTGCAATACAAAGCTTTCAATAATTATTAAATTTTAACTTATAAAAGCATAATAACATAAGGTGAAAACGCTTTGACAATTATTTAGAACTGACATAGGTATCCTAAATTCTATTCTATGATGATTTCTGGATTTGACAATAACACTAAATACTTGGTGAATAACAACTTCAGCAAGTTACAAGCATGAGAATTATGGTTAGGAATTAAGTGCAAAAGAGAACTTATTTATACTATTACAAAGCATTGCATCAAAATAAATTAAGGAAATTATCCACTACTTCTACCCTCAATAGTTTCATTGCATGGATGAAAGTTTTATACAAATTAATCCCATCTTTGACCAACAATTAAAATTATTACAATTTATCCTTTAGAAGTAAAATCTCTCACATGGCAAGAGATCGACAAATTGATGATCTAAGAAAAGTTGACCCCTCAAAAAACTCCTAGCACTAAAAATAGACTACTATAAATGGATTTAGCTAAAAATAACAAATCCCAAAATATTCGCTTTTACTTGGAAAGGATGACTACTAAAAGAACAAGCCAAAAATAGACTTTTGGATAGGTAACTTTGGATGATTCTAATGAAGATTTTCCCTTGTCTTCACCATAGTGAATATTTTGAAAAGAGTCTAAAGATTTTAGTCATGATGGTATGCCCAACACACAAACTTGAGTATTCTGCCATGCAACTTCATGCTTGAAATGGAGGAACTTTTAATTACAGCCATTGTCAAAAAGTTTGCCTCAATATCAACATTTTTTCTTTTTATTTTTTTTTCTATTTTGGAGGATCTTTTTACTATGGTTTTTGCCAGAAGAGTGCTTTATAGAATTTTTTTACCCCAAGCATAGCTTTTATAACTTAGGACACATTTGTTAAAAGATGACAAATACTTATACAAAGTGTGCTTTATAATTTCTAGATACCTCATATTGAATCATTCAATGTCAAAAAGGTGCATTTTTTTGTAAAGTGCCTTGCCAAATCTGATATATAAACTCTGATTTTCTGCCTTAGGTATTTTGACAAACACTTTGCTTGCAACCTCAAACTTGCTGGTAATTGGTTGCAGTTTGTTTGTTTTGTCTTAAATTGGTTCCAATGACGTTTTAGATGCTTGAGAAGGAATGCAAAGATGACTAATCAAGTGACTAGGATGAAAGGAAAATATTTTTGTATTTTTCAAATACATATACATGAGATTCTAATACAAAATGCACATCTACAGCCGAGAGACATTTTCACAAACACTTGGCATGAAACTAGTTCAAAAAAAATGCAAGTACATATAAAGGATATTTTGTCAAATAGATTGCAGCCAAACTCCTTAAATCGCCACTATGATATTGTAATAGAATGAAAGAGTTTACAAGCTGATTATGAAATGCAATCAGACCTAGAGCATATAAATTTCAACTATTTCCTTCACATGGATTATGACTGTAACTACAATGCTAATCGGCTGAGTATATGACAGCATTACAAGTGCAATTTCATTGACATATCTTGACTGTAATTACAATGCTCATATGCTGATTAAATCAGCTAATGATTTCTAAATGAAACTATAATCCTAAATTCATTACAATACTGAAATGACGGAACCTGATTTTCTGTAGCAGCAACCCCAAATAAATTTGATTCTCCTTGTTGAAGCTGTATTTGACCTCCAAAATGGTGCGCCAACCTTCCTCAATGCCTATCGATGCCTTGTGAATTTTATTAGAATTTATATTGCCTTCAAAAACAAAATCGCACCTCCTCTTGGTGCACCCCAGCTAGGAAGAAATACTGAAATTTGCAATCAGCAATATACAAAATCGAATTCACCAAAGGAGTCGACACTCTCAAGCAAATTCGTCCTTTCTCCAAGACTGAAATTCTCCAACAAAAATCTGTAAATAATCCCCTTGAATCGATTTCTCCTCAACATCAAAATTTGGCCAATGGCCACAAAATTTTGCTCCAATGTGAAAGACTGAAATATCCTCCACTCTTATCCAACTAGAGTTGATATTGCACAACCGAAACCGGTACCTTAGAGTCTTCAAACCCTCAGGCAAGCCATCAGACATTCAAGCTCTCCAATACAAGTATGTGAATGTGCAACTCAAGATATCTCAAATGCCCTCCAAAAGCTCCTTTTAAAGAAATTACAATCACCTCCAAGAAGCTTCTAGAATAAAATATTATTTTATTGACTTAAGTGACCTTTTGATATTATTTAATTTTTAGACACTTTATTAAATTAATTAAATATAAAGTCATCTTATGATATTTTATTTTTGAGATAACTTTACAAATAATTAATTTAATAATTCATTCTCTTATTTCTCCTTTTAGCCTTCGGGAATAAATAAAGGCTAAAATAATATCCAAGTGGCCATCAAGAAGGGGACATTACAGTCCTCCCTTCCTGAAACTGCTTGTCCTCAAGCAATTGCAAACCCGGGTGTTGTAGTATCTGCTCATTCTCCCATGTGGCATCCTTTGCTGGCAGATCTCTCCATCTCACCAAATACTCCTTCACCACCCTGTTCAGCAACCTCCTCTCTCATGTGTCTATAATCTCCTCACAAACTAGGACCAAATGTCCCTCCTCATCCAATGGAGGAAGCTCAAAAGATGAAGTAACCTGCTGACCCAATGCCTTTTTGAGGCACGAAACATGAAATACATTATGAATCTTGCTACTCTCAAGCAGCTCCAACTCATATGCTACCTCTCCAACCCTCTTGATAATCCTGTATGGTCCATAGAATCCGGGCTTGAGCTTCTCTGCTCCGCTCTTCTTTAGAGAAGACTGTCTATAAGGCTGCAAGCAAAGGTATATCAGATCACTAACCTCAAAACTGCGCTCCACCCTATGTCTATCAACATATGTCTTTTGCTGATTTTGTGCCACTTGCAGGTTATCTTTGAGTGCCCTCAAGATATCCTGACTCTCTTGGATCCATTTATTGGCTTTGGGAGCCCTATTCTCACCAAAATCCATCTCTATGAATGAAGGTGCATCGTATCTATACAAAGCTCGGAAAGGACTCATCCCAATGGACATATGATGTGTGGTATTATAACAATGTTCTCCTAAGTGCAACCACTTAATCCATGCCCACTGCTTCCCTGCAATGTAATTGCGCAGGTACCCCTCAATCCACTTGTTCACAATTTCCGTATGCCTGTCTGTCTGAGGGTGGTAACTTGTGCTCGTAGTCAAATCGATACCAGCCAATCTAAACAGCTCCTGCCAGAATGCACTCATGAATCTACTATCCTTGTCACTGACTATGTTCCTAGGTAGCCCATGCAATCTGAACATCTCCCTGAAAAATAACTCAGCCACGTGTGGAGCCCTGTACTCTGTCGGAATACCAAAGAAGTGTGCGTACTTCGTCAACCGATCCACCACCACAAAGATACTCTCTCCCATGCACCTTAAGTAGACCTGTAATAAAGTCCATAGATATGCTCTCCCATTTCTGCTTTGGGATAGGTAATGACTGTAGCAATCCTATTGGATGTGTATGCTCTAACTTGTTCTGTTGACAAGTCACACACTCCCTGACATGTCTCAAGACGTCGTCCTTGAGGCCCTTCCATGAGAACCTCTCTCTGACCTGTCTATGCATTTTGAAATAGCCCTGGTGGCCTGCTAAGGGAGTGTCATGAGAAGCCTGCAATATCTTCTCCTTCAACCGAGACTCTAGCACCAAGTAGATCTTATCCTTATAGAAAATTACATCATCCACTACTCGATACTTGTTATCTTGTATTACTATTAACCCATCTATCAACTCACAAGCAAACTTATTCTTGGAGTATTCTACCAACAAGAGGGATTTCCAATTTACAAAAATCTCGGAAAGTGAGCAAGCTGAAGACCTCCTGGAAAGGGCATCTGCAACAATGTTCTTTTTTCCCTTCACATATTCTATATCAAATTCATATGCCTGTATCTTGCTGACCCACTTTTGCTATCTCTCATTCAAGTCCCTCTATTCCAAGAAATATTTGAGACTGTTGTGGTCGGTCCTCACCACAAATTTCCCTCCAACTAGATACTGTCTGAACTTCGCCAAAGCATGCATAATGGCAAGCATCTCCTTGTCATAGATGGAGTATAGTCTCTCTGGTCCCCTCAATTTACAGCTCTCAAAGGCTATGGGGTGTCGATTCTACATCAATACTACTCCTATGCCTTCGCCTGAGGCATCACACTCAAGAATAAGTGGTTGTGTGAAGTCTAGAAGTTCCAATACAGGACAACTACTCATCACATCCTTGAGCTTATCAAAGGCTCGCTGCACCTTGTGACACCCCTCTGATTTGTTATGTTTTTTTGACAGCTCAGATACTTTGTTGGATTATGTTATGATTATGGTTATTCTATCGCTGACAGTGGAGCGATGATAGATTATATTGATGTGATGAAACATTATATGCATGATGATTATGCTAATATGCTTTATGTTTGCAGAGATGCTTAGTTGTGATGGCATTGCTATATTTGTTTATCGTAGTTTAATGGATATATTATCTCGTCAGTTGATGTGACATTGTATTGGTGAAGAGAATGGTATTGCATCACTCGCTTGCGAGTGCCCTGTGATTTCCGCGATTCTCTCTTCACGGTGTGTATGAATTACTATATATATACATGTGCGACATTTGCTTGTTTACAGGACTGTAGGTACAAGACATTAGCTTCACTTGGTTTCACAGGTCTGAGCGTGTCCACTACTCAACAGTAATATTGGGAGATAGTAATGGGCTACCTAGTCATACCTCTACCCTAGTACAGTGTGTCGTCGGTTTGAGTTTGGTCTTAGTTTTAATCATTGTTGTTCTGGGTATTTTATTATTGTGCAAATTTGATTTGGTAGATTAAATGTGTATTTAATTTAAATATTTAATTAAATGAATTATTGTTGTGAAGGCTTTAGAATAAATTAATTAATTAATTAATTTAATTTGGTTATGTTGTTGAGTAAATTTTATTATTAAAAATAAACGGTAATTAAATAAATAAGAATATTTAAATTGGTTGCAATTAGTAAATTGTATTATTATATTTAAATGCATGTGAATGGGAAAATATCTGAGTTGTTGAGGGAAAAGATATTTTGTTGATATAACTCTGAGTTAGGAATTTGTTATCTATTTGTTGAAAATTCATTCTCGGAAGAGATATTAGGGAAAATAAAAGAAAGTTGTTTCACAAGAGTTTTGTGTGGGTTGTGGAAAATTCGTGAGGAAATTGTGGATCTCTCTCAAGATTTGTTTTAGAATTTTACTGTAGAATTTTTGGCTATGTATTGTGTGTTTTCTGGAAAGAGGCAAATTTACTGGAGGAAGTTTTGGTTACATTCGCAATTTGAAGTTACAAAGAAGCTCGGCAACAATTCTCGAGGCAACAGTTCTTCTTGAACAGGCAACAGTTCTTCTAGAACAGGTTCTTTTACTGCTTTAGTGAATTTTGAATTGAAAAGTTGTTTATATTACTGCAATGCAATTTGGAAAAGTTTAGGAAAAGAATTTTCAATACTGTAGAGGCTCGTGTTTTTCTGTTTAAAAGATTGTCTGAAAGAGGAACCTCTGTAGAAAACAATTAAAATTCTCTGTATTATTGTTCATTCGAAATAAATTGATGCAAAAGAAATTTAGATCTCTGTGGAAAAACCGTCATTCTGTTTGTTTCCCTATTCTTTTGGTTATCTGAGGAAAAATGAAATTTATAGCTTTCTATAGAAAAAAATTTCCTCTGTCAAATATTATTGCTCAACTTAAACCTATGATTGAATTTAATTGTATATATATATATATATATATATATATTACAATATATATGCATACATATATATTTATATATCTTATATTAATATTGTTGTGCTTTTTTTAATAGCACTGTGAATTTATTGAGAGATGAATTCGAAATCGCCGTATGGCGGAATTTCGTCACCGTAGGTTTTTATTTGTTTAAAAAAAAATTAATTTTTTTGTTAGTGAATGGGGGCCCGGGGGTTTGGAAACCCCAGCCGCACCCATGCTGGGGTGCGCTACTGTGTGCAGCGCTCCCCACACCCGCGTGGGGGGAAGCGCTGCCCACAGGCAGCGAACCCTACGTGGGGAGTTCGTGGCCAGGGCAGGCCTGGGCGCATGTGTATGCGATGGTTTGGAAAACTAAACTATTGTTTTAGAACAGTATGAAATTATTGAATAGAATTATATTTAAATGGTGCGTTTTAGTATGTGAAAGTGATTGTAATGGATTTAGGAAATCCGAAAGATAGTAATGGTTATTTTCTTGAATTTGTATTTAAAAGCACGTGTATCTGTAATTGTGAACTGGGGGGGAAAGTATTTGTCATTATGTGAATCTAAGTCTTCCACAGTTGTAATTGTGGAAGGGTTGTGGTAACTTTAGTTCACCCTTTGAGTTTCTTGGGTAGTGCATGTATTGGGTTTCCATATTGGACATCCGTAGAGATGTGTTACCTTTTGAGGTGTATGAATTATTGTTGTCAGTTCTTAGTGCACTGTCTACCCTTGGCATGTAGTTTGAGTTATGATTTGTCGATAGGTGAGTGGCTTTCAACGAGGGCCGAGACACAAAGTGGTCCCAGGACAACTCGTGTGGGAGTCTGTGATGAACCACACTCTGGTGATCCACTTTGCTACCACTCTACTACCACTATAGTGATATGCTCTGATACCACTGTGATGAGCCAAACTGGACTTGGCTCAAAAACCCCCAAATTTAATTCTTGAAATTCTCTTTTGAAACCAACACGAGCCTCTATGGCAATGATTTCACGGTGCTTGTAGGTCTGATTTGTATTTGGTGTTTGTTTCTTTTTGTGTTTTGATGTTTGATGCCAATGACACACATGAATTTAACAAGCATGTGCATATAATGGGAACACAAGATATACTAAACTAATATGACAACTCAAATAATGACTTGATTTAATTGCCAAGACACTTTCTTCATACATAATAGATTGCATCCAAAATATAACTTTCATTAGGTTTCAACGGATACATCAAATAACATAGACTTTAACTTACAGCCAAAATCACTGTGAATAGTGATTTGCTACAGTACCCGCACCCATTAAAATGCTCAAACAAAATTACATACGCATTTCTCCTTCCGAAATCTTGTTGGAAAAGCTTCTAATGATGAGGGAACCCACTTTAGAAGAGAAAACAGCCACTAAGAGAAAGCATTTTAATTACTTGATGAAGATGAAACCCTCCAAAGGTGCGGCTGGCTGTAGGTGATCAAATCAGCTCTCAAAAACTTCATAAAATGCAAACAACACCTTCAGGATGGTGTATGGAGTCTCTACAATCAAATACCCTTCCAATAGATGACTTCAACAACTTATAACCAGCAGATTCGAGCTCCAAATGCAGCAACAAGAAAATAACCAGCAACTTTATGGTGGTCTTTCACACCTTCAAGATGCCAAAATTCTAACTACAAGCCCAAACCAGGCTTACCCACTGCTGAAATTGAGAAACCCTAGTTTCTCTCTTCCACAATCTCCAACTCCCAAGTTTCATTCAACAAAATATCATCATGCATAATGGGTCGAACTTTCTCTTCTCCCTTTATAATTTTACATTGAAACACTATTCATTAAAATAAATAAAAACACTATTCACTTAAGTTATTTCTTTTTTCACTTTATCAGTGAATAGTAACTGCAAAATATAAAGTGACCCCTTTAACAAATAGACACATGGTCCCTAAGCCTGAGTAAGTGAAATAAATGGTGAAGATCAATATTTTAAGCTCCAATAACACGCCAAACGCGCAAATTCACCACGTCACCATACTCCGGATACCAATACTGCATTTTACCGACCAAGTGCCCGTTCAAGTGACCCTCTATCCAGAACCACTAGCCTACGAGGATCGACATAATAGGCTAATCCAATGACTCTGATGCTCGCAAAATAATGGGGACATTACAGTCCGCCCTCCCTGAAATTGCTTGTCCCCAAGCAATCATTACTGCGAAGAAACCTCACTCCTCGAAAGGCCTGAAAGAAGAACTGTGGAATGTCCCATGCATCGTTAACTGCCTCCTGACACGCCAGCATAAACACACCTACGCAAAAAGTCCCTGGGTCCCAAACCCAGAATGGAAGTCTGCCATGTCTGTTAACCTCTGACTTCCGCTGCACAACTCTGATCACAACTTCACCATGCTGAAAAGGGTGAAGCAACCTGTCGGAACTCAACCAGACTGCGGTGCCAGAACTGTCACCACCTGGATCCCAATACAACCTGAAGTCACATCCATCTGTCATGAAGAGATAAAAATATCTAGAAACTTCCACAACACAATATCTCTCTACAGCCTCTCCAAAACGCCCATGGAAGTGATAGCTAATAAACCCATCATGTCCGCTGACACTGTAATCACCTTGTAACCATGTATCCGTGTGAAATCCCTGTGGCATTAGAGTAACAAACCCTGTCGGATACCTATCAGCATGATGGATAACAGACTGTTGTCCCTGCCAGTAATACCTTGCAGGCAACTGAGTTGGGTACGTGCAACCTTTAGTTCCTTCTTCTGAAGATTGTAACTCTGGACATAGTAATGAGTTACTCCCCTTGACTGCACCAAGAGAATCACCTTGCACCCAAGAACTGTGCATCGAATATGAATCATGTACAGGTGGATCAAAGGCAAAACTATAAGCACTCCTCACCGTGTACACACTATTAAACTCCTCCATGAGCCTTGTTTGGAATCCCGATGCACGAGGACGATCCAAAACACTGTGACTGTCACTCAACCTGGAACTAGTATCAGGAGTATGATCGGCTTCTAGCTCGAAGAGTGGATCTTCAAAGATCAAACCACCATCAACCTCAAATAAGGGCTTATTAACGAACTGTGCAATCCCTCCATGCTGATCTGACTCGTCCATCTCTAAGTCCTTGGAACAATACACTGAATTGTGCTCTTGAATTGGCTCATCAAGTTGCCAATCATAATCAACTATATGGGATGAAATGACGGATTTGCTCCCAGGAGAGGGAAACAAATTGACATAAGTACCAATCTCCCAACTAGATGTTGCTCTACATATCTCCTGTGAAGATGATGGGGTAGCCTCGTGTCCTAACACACAACTCTCAGGAGAATCCACCATTGCATCACAAGAACTATCAGTAATCTGTCCTGCATCATCTATCATGGTACTGACCATAGGGGAACCCGATGCAACAAGTGGTTCTCTACTATTCTCAACCAAAGTACTCATCCCAATTGAAACTGCTGCCCCTATATTCATAATAGATGTAACCACATCCTCACTACCACCTGTGGAGATAAGATCATCACCAATTGTCGTTGTAGGAAACGGAATTGAATCTATAGCTCTTGAAGATTGTGCCTGTCTCAATTCCACAGTGAGCTCCTCTAACCATGTCTGGGACTCACGAAGAATCAACTGAGTGCTTTCCAATGAGTTCATAGTCACCTCAAGCTCATGAGTGAGCTCGTCAACCTCCTCCTCCTTCCCCTTTAGCGCATCATAGCAAATACAATCCCACTCGAGAAGATAGTTCCTATCAGCAAGTAACTGCAAATAATTATGTTTCATTAATCTAATAGCTTCTCGTAATGTATGGAACTCTGCAAGGGAAAGGCTACTATTACTGTGCTCATCTGACATAAGAGTACTCCACCCATAGGTAGCTAACATATGTCGAGCAACATCAAAATGCTCTAATGCTGTAGCAATCATGTTATCATTGACCTTAAGTTGCCCAACCAATTGATGATACCCTTGTGACTCATCATTTCCACCCATGTCCGCACTATAGTAAGAGGCTGAATCCTGATCACTCTCGTCATGAGTAGCAGCATTGTGTGTGCCCTCAATGTCACCCACAATATCAACAAGGGTACTGCTGCTATGTACCTTAAGGAATGGCTCAACTGATAAGGTAGAAGCTGCTGATATGACAGTATCTTCACACACTTCCACTTCCAATGTAATTTTATCACCACCTAACTCACAATCTCGGAATTCATTGCCCCTGATTAACCTTTCTGATTGGTTTCCTACGGTCTGATATGAAAAATCAGACTTATTGTGGCCTGATCCAACATCATGAATTGCATTATTAGTACCCGAATCTCGAGTACCAACGTGTTACAACTCTATAGAAACATCACTTCCTGGTGAAATCATTTTCCTCATGTTGATGCCCAGTTTCATCACTACTGTCACGAAGATCAAGGCTGTTATGGGTGCTAGTAACAACTTCTTGAATGTTGTGAATATCATTCAAGATTCTCTCAACATTGATCGTAACTCCACCATACCAGAAGTGGTGAAGTAATGCACTGGGACCCATCCAAACGATAGTGCTAACTCTGTCCCCACCTGGATCCCAATATAGACCGAACTCGTGTCCATCCATCAAGAGGAGGTAAGGATAACTAGAAGCATCTGCTACGTAACATCTCTCTATAACCTCCGCTAAACTCTCATGGATGTGATATCCACCTGTGCCATCAAGCCTACTGACATTATAATCCATCTGTAACCTTGTGTCCACTGGTAGTCTCTGAAACCAAGGAGCAGCAAACCTTGTTGGATACACATCAGCCTGATGGTAGACTAAATATTGATCCTGCAAGCACTCACCCACCAACAACTGAGTCGGGTCTCTGCAACCACTAGATATGTCTACTGAAGATGGTAACCCTCCATCCAAAAAGGGATGGTATATGTCCTGAACCAATCCACACTGACGCATCAACAAATTCTTTGTATGTGGACTAGAAGAGAAGTGTTGAGTACTTCTCACAATGCTCGCCTCAGTAAACTCCACTGCGGACCCTGTCTGAAATCCCGATCCACAATCAATGCTCATCTCAGGACTCGGGTCAAGTTGGTGATCGACATCTATTTCAAAAAGCATATTATCATATGACCAAGAAGCATCTATCTCGAACAATGGATTGTCAATCATCTCGTACTCCATCTCCTGATCCGCCTCTTGCTCTCCATCCAAATCTGCACTATAGTACGAGGTTGAGTCAACCTCATTCTCATCATGATCAGCATCATCATGTATGCTATCATTAGCACACACATCATCCTCTAAGGCACTGCTGCTATAAGTCTCATAGGATGTCTCAAGAGACGATGTAGAGTCCACTCATGTCAATGCTTAATCAATCTTATCATCCTTCGCCGCCAAAGGATCCTATAAATCTTCCAACCCCAAAAGCCTTTGTTCTGATTTTTCTTCATGTGTATGTCCCTCAACATGTCCATCCTGCACCCTTTCGGCATCTTGTTTAGGCCCATCACCCTCGTGTTCTAACTTTTCTTCATCTTCAAAAGGACTCAAGTGCTCTTCCCCTATAACTACCTTAGAAATTTCAACTTTATCATCAGCAAGTGGATCTTCTAAGGTCTGATTTTTGCTCTCCAAGGGATCAGCTGTATGTTGGTCGTTAACTGCTAAGAATTCATCATAGAGGCTCCTAGATACTGTAGTGACCTCTTGTTTCTTCCTCTCTTCGTTCCGTGATGTAGACCTCTTAAAAATGGAAGCCATATGCCGCACTACTCTATCTAGTTTTGCAGGGTCTGGAATCAATTCATTTATTCTTTTCTGTTTTTCATCCAACTTTTTCAAACTTTGTTTCAGTTTTTTCATATTCTTGTCCCACTACTTCTGGGAAGTGGCCATGTTCAATTGAAACCTCCGAACTGCAATTGAAACCTACCCAACAGGTTGGCAGGAAACCGCTCTGATACCACTGTGATGAACCACACTCCGGTGATCCACTCTGCTACCACTATAGTGATATGCTCTGATACCACTGTGATGAGCCAAATTGGACTTGGCTCAAAAACCCCCAAATTTAATTCTTGAAATTCTCTTTTGAAACCAACACGGGCCTCTACGGAAATGATTTCACGGTGCTTGTAGGTCTGATTTGTATTTGGTGTTTGTTTCTTTTTGTGTTTTGATGTTTGATGCCAATGATACACATGAATTTAACAAGCATGTGCATATAATGGGAACACAAGATATACTAAACTAATATGACAACTCAAATAATGACTTGATTTAATTGCCAAGACACTTTCTTCATACATAATAGATTGCATCCAAAATATAACTTTCATTAGGTTTCAACGGATACATCAAATAACATAGATTTTAACTTACAGCCAAAATCACTGTGAATAGTGATTTGCTACAGTAGCCGCGCCCATTAAAATGCTCAAACAAAATTACATACGCATTTCTCCTCCGAAATCTTGTTGGAAAAGCTTCTAATAATGAGGGCGCCCACTTTAGAAGAGAAAACAGCCACTAAGAGAAGGCGTTTTAATTACTTGATGAAGATGAAACCCTCCAAAGGTGCGGCTGGCTGTAGGTGATCAAATCAGCTCTCAAAAACTTCATAAAATGCAAACAACACCTTCAGGATGGCGTATGGAGTCTCTACAATCAAATACCCTTCCAATAGATGACTTCAACAACTTATAACCAGCAGATTCGAGCTCCAAATGCAGCAACAAGAAAATAACCAGCAACTTTAGGGTGGTCTTTCACACCTTCAAGATGCCAAAATTCTAACTACAAGCCCAAACCAGGCTTACCCACTGCTGAAATTGAGAAACCCTAGTTTCTCTCTTCCACAATCTCCAACTCCCAAGTTTCATTCAACAAAATATCATCATGCATAATGAAGTTCGAACTTTCTCTTCTTCCTTTATAATTTTACATTGAAACACTATTCATTAAAAAAAACACTATTCACTTAAGTTATTTCTTTTCAATTTTATCGCGAATGGTAACCTAAAATATAAAGTGAATCTCAACAAAGGACACATGGTCCCAAGCCTCTATAAGTGAAATAAATGGTGAAGACTGAATATTTTAAGCTCCAATAACGACGCCAAACGCTAAATTCACCACACCATAATTCCTATTACCACATCACAAATTTCTACCCACCAAGTCTGCTCATGAATCCCCATCCGGTAACCACTACTACTTAAAGATCTGCATATACATTAGGGTTAATCCAATGACCTCCGGGATGCTCACAAATAATGGGACATTACGTAGTCAAGATAATCAAAGTGGGAATTAAATAATTCTATTAGTTTAGCATATATAATAAGATTTAGCCTCATTTCATTGGCTCATAGCTCAGGAAGGAGACCGAGATGAGTCAAGGTCTGAATGGAATAGATCAAGATTCCTATTCCTTTTCGAAGATAATCCTGATTCCGCGACCTGTGCATGTGTGGGGCCTAATCGCGGAGAGGTTACCAGATAACCCTGGAGGGGCCTGGACCCAGGAAGATCTCCCTTTGACAACCACGCAACCTTTAGATGACATCTCCTCCATGACAAATGGGGCCAGCTTTACCAGACAGGTTGGTAATTGATTCAGTGATTCTGGAAGCAATGTGACCCTAGTTCTTGTTTATCTATACTGTGAGTATTTTTGTATGTTGCCTGTGTCTAGAGGTAATAGGTTGTCTTGGTTTCCTGTTACTATCTCCTAGCACGGGGGTTGGGCCTATGGGTACCATATGGTTGGGTGGCGTGCATCTTACACTGCTGAGCTTCTCTTTTTGTTCGTGATGGCGAGATCTTCTTTTTCGAGGAGCTCGTGTGGTTCTCTGGAGTTGTTCTTCTCTTTCTTTATTGTAACGGTGGATCATTATGAATAATTGTAATACCTCATTTGTATCGAGGTGAACCTTTGTGATGTAATTGTAATAATATTTATGATCTATTCATTATTGGATTTAATGGTGTTGTATCTGTGGAAATATGTTCAATACATTTCTATGTGTTAGATTTATCTTGAAATGGTTTAATGCTTTGTTGTAAGTTGTATCTTGAGTTTAATATTCATATGCTATGGTTGGTTAAATTTTATAAGTAATGGTGTTCACATGTAGACGCGTTACGTAGCCTAGAGGATGTATGTGGTTAGAGTAGTGTTGTGACCTTTTCACACATTGCCCCATTCAAAATGGGGAACCCTTATTTTTGCTCCATTCTGGTCTTTTGGCTTTGGTTTTCTCTCTCTCTCTTTCTGTCTCTTTTTGCTATCCGCTTTCTGGGGATGTGCCCGTCTGTGAGCTTAAATGTGAAATTTTGGCCAAATCTGAGAATTAGGGTTTGTACTTTTCTAGTCAATCTGAAGTCCAATGAAGTGAATAAATTGAAATCTGAGACTAACGTTGTTGCCAGTATGCTTCCAGCAAGTTCCGAACTAAATTTCATCGAATTCTGACAACTTACTATTTTTGGTAAGTGTGCAATTCAGAGCGTTCTCTCAGCACTTTTGAAGTTTTGATCGTTACATTGCATTCAGAACATGTCAAGCTGCTCGTCTGCAAATTTTGAGCTGAAACAGACAACTGTCTATTTTTAGTAAGTTCAACTTCTGAAATAGATTTTAGGGTTTATATGTGAAGTTCTTCAATGCATGTCGAGAGATTCTTTTTGGGTTTTCAAAAACCTTCGCGACAATATAACATGCAAAATGAGATGATCACTTTCAGAGTTCAATCTTCAGAGGCTATTTTTAGGGTTTGCATGTTGAGATTTTCTTTGCATGTCTGCACATTCCTTGTGGGTTTTTCGAGACCTTCCCAACGATATAACATGCAAACCAGGATCAGAACTTTTTCAAGAGCCATCTTCAGAGGCTATTTTTAGGGTTTGCATGTCAGGTTTTCTTTGCATGTCTGGTGATTCTTTATGGGTTTTTCAAGAGCTATGCAGTGATGTGACATGCAAAGCAAGATCAGTTTTCAGGGACTTACTATTTTTAGTAGGTCCATTCCAGCAGCTCCCTCCCAGCGCATCAGAACCACAAACAGGGCGAAGTGCAACAAAAACAAGGTCAAACGGAGGTTATTTGATATACATGCAAGTCAAATTAGGGTTTCCAGCTTCGAGACCCAAAATGAGGGGCAAAATGTCAGAATTTTTGAAAATCGGTGTATCCCACTGCAATCAGCATCTTTCAAACTATCCACCGGTAAAATTTGAAGGCAATCAAAGCACTTACTATTTATAGTAAGGCATTCCAGAATCTGGCTAAAAATAGTAAATCAGCAGCAAGCGCCAGCGTGAATGGGCAAATCATCCGATGAGGAGCACGTCATTCGAATTTCAAGTCAAACGGAGTTGTGGAGGTCTTAGAAACAGGCAGTTGCCATAAATAGTAAACCACCTTTAGAAATGTGTTATTTTTAGCAGGTCAGCTCAGGATGGCAGTGTGAACAGGCTAAGTAGGTCATGAGGATCCTGTGGTTAAAATTTCTAATCAATCTGAGCTTCAAAGATGTGAAAATTAAAGGACTTACTATATATAGCAGGGCATGGATAAGCAGGCAGAAGCAGGTGTGAAGAAAATTCTAAGTTTGAAGTTCATCCTTCACCACCCTCAAAATGCGCCCAAGCTAACTGGCAGAGGGTTGAAAAAGTTTAAGTCTAAACAAAATCCTTCATTCCCCTCTAAATGCACCCTCTTCAAAGGTCAAGGTGTTAGAAAATTTCTAAGGCATGAGGTTCATCCTGCTCACTACCTCAAATGCACCCATGTCAAGAGAAGCATGCAAGAAAAATTCTAAGTGTTTAAAATATCCCCCTCAACATGCCGTATGCGCCCATCCTCCTGCATAGGCTAAATGCGCCCTCATCATCAAGCATGCAAAAAGTTTCTAAGGCATGAAAAATTCTAAAGGCGTTCATCCTCCTCAAGGTATGAAATGCGCCAATGCTTGAAAAGGAGTCAAGGCATTGAAAGTTCATCCTCCTCCATGCATAAAATGCGCCCAGCCCAAGATGAAGACAAGGTAAAAGTAAAGTGGAGGAAAAAAGAGTTAAGGCGTTGAGTTTTAAATCCACTTCACCATGCTAAATGCGCCCATGTGTAAGCAAGGTCAAGATATAGTCAAAGGCATTGAAAAGTTGATCCTTCTACATGTCTAAAATGCGCCCATCCCTCTCTATGTGTAAAATGCGCCCAAGACAAGATAAAGAGGAGAGGAATTACCATGGCGTTGATATTAAACAAGGTGAAGATGGGCGAAAATTCCTAAGACATGGTTAAAATCCTTCACCATGGCCTAAATGCGCCAAGTCCAAGAAAGAATAAAAGATGTTAAGTGATGAAAATTGCCAAGGCGTGGCTAGTATGTGCTAAATGCGCCAGGGTGAAGGTAATATGGATGAAAATATGCTAGGCGTTAAAATAAAATATCCTCCATGACATGTGAAATGCGCCCAAAGTACATGCTGGGGATAAAATTTAAATGGAGAAAATTTTCTAAGTCAAAATTCATATTCCTCCTTGACACTAAAATGCGCCTATAATAGTGATTTTATTTAAAAAATTTCTAAGGCGCAAAATTTCACCTTCTAGGAAAATACGCCCAAGTTGAAGGAGTGATGAAATTTTTCTGGGACATGGATAAAATTGGCGAGAAGAAGTCAGGAGATGCCAGCTTCGCGAGGTTGATGAGAATTTTCAAGTCAGAGCAGGAAAGTACGCCCAGGGATGAAGAACTAGATTAAATTTGATGAAAAATATTTTTCTAAGGTTCAAAATTCAAAATTAAATGAACCCCTTCGTTTGTAGACCCATGAATTCAACACGTTCTGAAGGAAATTTTCTTATGGGTATTGAGGATCTTCGACGATGAATGGATTTTAAAGTCCTCTGCACTTCACCAAGGCCTTCAAGATGGAGAATTTGATCGACACTTGAATTATGAAATTTTCCTAAGGAAAATTTAAATTTTTCTAAGGCAAAATGAATAAAATGTGTTTTTGAAGGTAAAATGCTTTAGATGAGGAATTTAAAATGGATTGCCTAGATGAATTTCATCGAATTCTTCGTTGGATGAATCTTCCAGAGTCAGGGATGAATAAAATTGAGTGTCAGAGCTTCGGCTAGTGAAGTAAATTTCTTAAAGAGTGAATTTGAAATGAATATCTTCAAAATGAATTTAAATGCTAAATACGCCAATCAAGATGAATCTTTTGGAAATTCTAGAAGGTCAAGATTCCAGACGCCAGGTGACAAGTGTTGAAATTGCCAGAGGGAGGGAAATTCGAATTCCTGTTGTGAAGTAGTGGAGATTTAATGAATTAGCTAAACTTGCTTCCTTCTAGAATTCAACTTGCCTATATGAGCTGAAAGTTTATTCATTTTTCTCCATCAGTTGAAGAAGTTCGATTCTAGCTCTGAAGTTGAGATTGCAGAGGAAAGTTTGTGGCTGAGTTGAGTGTTGAGGAAGTTCGAATTGAAGTTTGAAGCTGAACTTTTAAAAGTGCGAAATTTGAAGAAGTCTGAAGTTGCTAAAAGCAAAGTTGGCCGATTTTCTAAGTTATGAAGTTGCTGAAGCTTGTAGAAAACTTTCTAAGTGTTGAAAGTTTGAAATTGTTAGAGGAGAAGTTGATGTTTGCAAATGAAATATGATGTTGCAACTTCTCAATTTTAGAAGTCGACTGGCAGCCCATGCATGTTATTTTATTTTATTTTATTTTAAATTGCTGATGGTTGTTTATTATTTTGCAGGATGGCTGAAGTAAGAGCAAATGGCATAGATAGCAATGTTGCATCCAAGTAGGTTGTTATCAAGAAACTGAGCAAGCCTTTCTTGCCGGAGTCAAAATTTACGTCAAAGTTGGGCAAGCTGGCTGATACAAATTTGGGTTCTTTCAACATGGAGGCCTTTAAAATTCGAATGATGGGAGTTGGCAGTCATCGTCCTTCAATCACTTCGCACAATATTGTTCGAAGTGGATTATTTGCAGCTGCTGGTTTTCCACCAGCTATTCAGTGTCCAGAGTTGATGATGGAGTGTGCTAACTACTACAAATCTGATCACAGGTCCATTGTTTCGCCTGATGATAGATTGTTTGCCAACCTCACACCTGCAGCTATCGGCAAAGCATTCGGAATCCCATCGCATGAGAAGATGGTTTATAAGATAAGAGAACGTGCTGAGCGAATGTATGCTTCAATGTTCGAGAGATGTGCAGAGATGATCAACTCTCGCTGGATGAACAAGCCCAAGCCCTCTCGTACGAAGTTACCAAAGCAGATTATATCAGATGATTTGAAGCAGGAGTACTGCGACTTGATCATGATGCTTAGCAAAG
>VDFB02282943.1:0-23230 GCA_007258455.2 Sequoia sempervirens | reverse complement strand
TTTAATTGTTCAACAAAATATATCCTCACTTTTTAGGCCAAACATTTGTTTAAAAAATTCTTATTTATGTATTTCAAATTTCTATTACAAACTTATATAAACACTAGGAGAAAACTTCATTCTTTTCTTTTTTTAATTTTATTTTAATTTTGTTGATCATTGAATGCTCTTCCGTAGTCAAATATAGATTGACCTAATTATAATTAATTGTAACTAGAATATAGAAATGTCACATTTAAAAAAAAAAAAAATTAAGGATATGATAATATGAGTTGATTTACTTCAATTATAATTTTAATGTTCAATTTTATAACTATTTAAGTTATAATGCAAACAAGATTGTATATATTTTACACTACACTTTTTTTCCATGTTTGCTTCTATATATTTTTCTATCGGGGTAACCCTTGCACCCCCTCCAGTGCAAGTGCTAGTATTCTATACACAAACATAACAATCTAATGAATCATTCTTTAAATTATCTTTAATTATAGAGTTGTAATTTCTAACATATTAACTTATATCTATTTTTCTATCGGCGTGACCCTTGCACCCCTTCTGGTGCAAGTGCTAGTGGTCATATGGTTCTGGAAAAGCTTATATTGGGTTTAACATCAATTTAGCGAAGCATTAGAGAAGATCTATTTTACGGCAAGTACTATTGGTTATATTGGTCATCTAGTTTTGGAAAAGCTTATATTGGGTAAAACTTTGTATGGGGGTAAGCATTATTAGTCATATTGGTCATGTGGCTGGTAAGACTTTATGTTGGGTTAAACATTGTGTGGTGATAAGAACTATTAGCCATGTTATTGTGGGCTTTGTATATGTTAGGTAAAAATCATTTATCCATGGTGATAAGAATCACTTACCCATATGATTGTTCAAAGTTTCAGAAAGGACAAACATTAAAAATACTATGGTACATGTGAATGGCGTGTTTTAGGTTTACCATTGTTAAACTGGTTCATTTAAGACCCATATTGGGCTAAACATTGAATGGCGGTAAGCATTATTAGCCATGTGATTGTTTGAAGAACTAGAAATATTTTCCCATGTGTGAAGATCTAGAAATAATTTCCATGTGATTGTTCAAAGATTTACAAAGGATAAACATTCAAAGTACTATGGTTCATGTGATGCATGTTATTTTAGGTGTATCACTCATTTATAATTTGAAATGTTTATTTTTAATTAGAGCGTTAATTTACTCAATATAATTTTTTAAAGATAAACACAATACTATTATTATATTTAAATTATGGAGATATATAACAGGAATGCGTATAAGACTTTGAAAGGGAGAGGTTAGATCTAATGAAGACCAGGAAGTTTTGATAATAATACAATAGTGTGACACTAGGTTGGTAGTGTGTCATTTTTTTGTCTTAGGCATTAGGGTTGGATAGATGTGCTAGTGACCCTTCTCAAAGAGTAGTGTGCCTTGTTTAGCATAATTTAGAATATTTGAAGTTTGTCTATTTGAATACAAATGGTTGCAAGCGTAAACCTTTTTGAGGTTGTGGGGAAGGCATTTTGGTGTTTAGGCTTAAGAAGCTTTTACCCCTTTTTAACATGTTTTAGATCAAGTAGATTGGATAGGTGACAAAAGTGATCTTAGAAGTGGAAGTATTTAAAAGTGATGCATGCAATGGTGATGAAGAGCTTGCAAATTTGGGAAAGCATGCACATTGTGTAAGTAGGGACATGGGCAATGGAAGGATGTATAAGGATGAACCAAAAGGTGTGGCAATGAAGCTCTTATTTGGTCTTAAATGGATTTGAAATGGAAGGGTGTGAGAGTGAAGAAAAAATATGGCGATCTTATCCAAAATATTTGGAAAAGTCTAAACCTTGCATTCTCAATGTGTATTTATTATTTTTGTATTTATATGAGGAGTGGGGCATCTCTTTTTGAGATGAAACTTTTTTCCATGTGGTAGACATCTTGAAATATGCAAAAGAAGTTGTAAGAGCATCTAAACACCTTTATGACAATGTAAGGTGGTAGTTATTTATGGCCTACTCTTATGACATGTTAAGGGCATGATTAAAATAGAGTACATTGGAATCTTTACTAGCATAATGAGAGTTCTATGATACATGCCATAGATCATTTTTGAATGGAGGAAAATGACACTCAAGTTAGGTGGTCAACTATGACAAGTTGAGACAATATGACAAGGAATATGCCAAATATTGCGTGAAGATCAAGACCGAGAATGAGGTGTTGGAATTTGTACTACTTTTGAGCTCATGATTTTGTAACTATGACAAGTTAAGACAATATGACAAGGAATATGCCAAATATTGCATGAAGACCAAGACCAAGAATGAGGTGATGGAATTTACGCTACTTCTAAGTTCATGATTTTGTGAATATGACAAGTTAAGACAATATGATGAGGAATATGCCAAATATTACATGAAGTCCAAGACTAAGAATGAGGTGTTGGAATTTGTGCCACTTTTGAGCTCATGATTTTGTAAAACCATTTTATGGTACCTAGTTTGTTCATCTATTTATTAGTGCTTAGAGATGAACATTGGTATGGATTGTATGGTTGATTTGCAAGTATAGCTATTATGCCTTAATCACTAAATATTTTCTTGTTGGTGATACTCTTGTAGATATATTGCTCATATATTATATTGTGAATGTGGTTGTTGAATAATACAACTGGTCTTGCTTTTAGAGCAAATTTTCTTCCCAATAGATTTTTCCCCACATAAAACTTGTGTTATGATATATTTTCTTGGGTATTCTTTTATGTAATTGAAAAAATTAAATTTATTTGCACATACCTCATTGATTAGTGTTAGAATCACTTTCTATATCATTCTCCCTTTTATTTAATATCATAATATGATTACATTAGATTCTAGGTATTAGCAAAAAAAAATTCTTTAATCTTGGATTGAGTGAGAGTTCGCATAGAAGATCTTGTTGCAAGGAAAATGACAAGTAAATTGAAGATAAAGATGGAGAAGTTCTTGAGCATTAACTTTGAGCTTTAGAAGCTCAAGATGGAAGACATGTTTGTGAATAAAGATCTATAGACTACAATATTTGGATCCAAATTGTTGCAACAACACAAGAAGACTAGGACAAGTTGAACACAAAGGTAAAGGGTCTTATTAGACTTAGCTTGACGATCTCTTTGTTGTTAAATGTACATGAAAAAAACCACTATTGTAGTTGCACATAAGAAGTTGCTAGAGTTTTGTGAGAACAAATCCTTGGTAAATATTTTTTCTTGAAAAAGTTGTATACCCTTAGAATGCAAGATGGTGGTTCTATAGTGAAGCATCTAAACACATTTAATATGGTTGTGTTCTAGTTGCACTTTATTGGAATGAAGATGGAAAAGGATTGTTGCATGACATTGTTAGGTTCTTTGTGTTGAAGTGAGTAACCAAAGATCTTCAATCTGCAACACCAAATAACCTCCACAAGAGATAGAGAGAAGCAATAATGGAAGATGCTATTCCACCAAACAAGAATTGCAATATGATACAATGATCAATATGCTATGCAGTAGAATACAATGCAATGCCAAAATATGCCAGAGATGCCTTGCTTATAAAGGCAAGGATGAGAGCTAGGGTTAGACAAGATCATGACAAGTGTCTTAATCATATCACATGAGACAACTAACTCATAACTACCTAGGAAACTGTAAAGTCTAAATAAGACAACTAATACTTATCTAGATAAGACAACTAATATCCTAAATAAACTTAACATTTGAATTAAGTCCCCTAAGTTCCTAGTAAAGGAATAAACTAGGTACAAGACTTATTCACACCAACACCCCCCCTTAAGTGCAACTTAGGGAGGAAAAAACTAATGCAAATATGAAAAAGATATAAAAGATGGGTCTCGACAACAAGGCCCGATGAGGTACCCATGTACAAAACAAAAAGCTCTCACAAACAGAGAAAAGGAGAAAAACCCTATGGGAGAAAACTCGTCTCCAAAAGAGAGAAAAAGCTGCAAAGAAAGCTGAAAACCCCCCAAGGACAACTTCCTTCACCCCAAGCATCGATCGCAATTGAAGATAACGAGGTGATGCCAAAGGTTTAGTGAAGATGTCTGCAACCTGTTGATCTGTAGGAAAATACTCCAAGCTGAGAACACCATCCTGGATGAGCTGCCTAATGAAGTGTATGTGGATCTCAATCAGGGAAAATTTAAAAACCCCCCCCTCAACGAAGGTGTAAAATCCTGGTGAATCTTGTATACTTCCCGATAAAAATATTAATTTTAGTGGCAAATTTTTTTGTTTTTCATGAAAAAAAAAGTCCATTGGCAAATCTTTTCTAATCGTTAGAAGTTTGTGGAAAATCCTGGCGAAATGCAAAATTTTTAAAACCACTAAATTTTTTTCATTGGCGATTAAAATCTATTTTCAAACCAATAAAATATTTCGATTGGCGAATTAAACCTGTTTTCAAACTAGAAAAAATAATTTTGTTGGCAATTAAAACTTTTTTTCAAACTAAAAAATAAAATTCATTGGCGAATTAAACCTATTTTCAAATGATTAAGAAAAAAACATTGACGAATTAAACATTGTTTAGTAAACGAAGGAGATGCGAAAGTTTCTATAAAAAGTGAAGCATTTATGAAGGTTTTTTGCTGGCGTTGGACGTACATTTGGGAATTGGCATTAATGGAGATGGTTGGCAAATTGAGATGTATTAAAGACACACATCTCATGTAGTCGGTCGATGGTGGGTGGTTGTCTGGAAGCTAGTGAACTAGAGAAGCAATAGAGGCCATTTTCACCTTGACATCGCGGAGGAAGCTGGACCCTTTCGTTGGCAAAGCATCTGTGAAGCGGCTGCGGGGTTTATTTCTCTTCAAGGATGTGCAGGTGGTGCAAGCAGTTCAATTTATTTTGGGTAATGGCTTTGAAAAATTAAAGCACAGATACAAGACCAATATGGATATTTATTCATTGGTCATGGCTTGGGGTATGAACTTAGGAGAGTCGGTGGATGTAGTGAGGAAAGTCATTAAAACTCTGATTCAAAAAGATGTTTTAGAGGATATGGAAGGCATTCTAGAATGGGCGATACCAGGAGTGGGGCTTGTTAAGGTTGAAATCATGGATGGTGGAGGCCCGAAGCTCATGGATTTAAATCATCTCTTAATCAGGTGGCCAGAAGGACTCACTAAAGCTCTGTGCCGAGAAGGTGCAGAGCGCAGGTGGCAAGCACTCAAAATATGTGTCGAGCTAATGGAGGACAAGGAGGTCATAAAGAATCTCAAAGACATCGCTAGAGCATAGATGCGTGAAAAGAAGGGTCTGTGTTCGAGGAAGAAGATGAAGCCGTTAATGGAGATAGAGCCGTAGGAGACGAGTAATTCATCGAAGGCGTTTGAGTAGTACAAGTTTTTTTTTTTTTAGATTACTGTACTAAATCTTGTCTATGATTTTATTTTTTGGGGGTTATGCCTAGATTTGCATTGTAATTGTAAAACACCTTGGGGCATGAACAATGGTTGGAAGGGTAGATTTCAGGCGAGTATGATTAGGGATAATTTGATATGTTGGAAATGGAAATTGTGTTGGTTAATCAGCTTTTTTGGTAGTCGATGGATGAACATAAATCTAAAGTATATTTTATAGCATTAGTTTAGAATTGGAATAATTCTTTCTAAAGTAAATTTTATAGCATTAGTTTAAAATTGGAATAATTTTTGGTAGTTGATGGATGAAGATAAATCTAAAGTATATAATAATGTTTATGATATAAATATAAATTAGTTTAGAATTGGAACAATTCTTTCTAATTTCACTTTATATTAATATATATGATTTATTCAACAACATTTATTTTATAGCATTTTGTTTACAGTGATTCTTAGCTTTGATTTTTTTCAAGATAATACAACATTTGGTTTTATTGGTGAGCATGTTGAAATTTTATTTCCCTTTTACAAATAATTTATGTTTTTAGATAGATGAATTTAAGGATTAAACTATAAAAAAATTTCAACAACATTTATTTTATAGCATTTATTTAATATGTATGATTAATAAAATCAATAATATTTTAATATAAAAGATTTTATATAAAAAAATATAAATTAAATATTTTTTTGACAGTTAAATTTTTTCATAAAATGTAAAGTGACAGGCATTTAAATGAGTAAAATCATCACAAAATTTTCATATGATAGGTAGAGGTGGCCGTCAAATTCCAGGCCTGGCCGAGACGTAATAATTTTTCAAACTCCACACGTACTAATCTTAATTACCCATCGATCCTCCAATCATGTCCACTTGCTAAAATTTGACCGCGATCTTCACTTCATAAATGCACAGTTCTTGCCACCTTTTCTATCTTAATTCACCATAGTCGAGGTTTTGGTGCTTTTCCTAACCTTAGTTGCAAGTCTTTCTTGGTCATCTATGTAGTCGATGGGTCAAAAGTTTTGACAACTTCGAAACTTCAGACTTTGTTCTAAGGTTCCAAGTTTTAGCGACCACGCGACATTATGGACCACTATCATTTGATGAATTTTTTATGGACAGCTATAGTTGCATTCCAAAAGTATATCTCTCAAGCAGTAGATTTACAAATTGAAACCTCTAGAATTACACTAGAATCATTAGATGCGAACTCATGGGGAGATCAAGGCTCATCATTGTGGTAATAAACCCGATGGGTTGGATTTTGGTGATGAGCGATAGAAGAACTTAAGTGGCAGAAATATGCACGTGCATAAAGTTTGTTTTAAAAGAGGGACCGCCTACAAAGAACATAGGACCAAGGCTTAAAAACTTAAGAACGTTTTATACAAAGGATGTAAAGGAAAATCAATATAACCACGACCATTCGATGAATTTTTGATGGACGGCTGTAGTTGCATTCCGGAAGTAAGTCTCTGAAGCAGTAGACTTGCGAATTGAAACCTCTGAAATAACACTAGAACTGTTAGATGCAGATAGGTGGCGAGATCAAGGCTCATTTATCTCTTTTCAATGCCTCATCCCTCGACGCATTACATTTCATTTAATTAAAATTCTTAATCTTTTAGTTTTGAACATATGAAGCGATGGATTGGACAACTCATAGCTTTAATGAAAAAAGATTTGTAATGATTTCATATCGTTTGAGTGGCACTGGTAGTGCTAACTGGAGTTTGGTGATTTTGACAACTTGTCAGATTGAGGTACAATTTGCATGTAGCTAAACGCCAATCAAATTAAACATTTTAATTTTTACTTGTACATGTAAGGCTTAAGATACACAAATTGACTAAGTTGGTTTTTTGGTTTGCGTGAATTAGGCTGGTAGCGGCACTAGTGGCCCATAATTTATTAAATAGGGTTAGTAATAGTGATAGTAATAATGTGACATTGTAATTCAGTTGTAATAAAATAAATGGTTATAAATTTATAGTAAAGAGTTATTTTCTGAGTTCAGTGTTTATGAATCTATTCAAATCGATTTTTTTTCCTTTGAGAAATTAAGTATTATCTATTTATGAAATAATTGCATGTAGATTTAAAAGTAAAACATAAAGCAATACAAATGAAAAAAGAAAGTTGCCATCAAAGAGTTATTTTCTGAGTTAAGTGTCTATGAATTTATTCAAATCAATTTTTTTTTCCTTTGAGAAATTCAGTATTATCTATTTATGAAATAATTGCATGCAAAGGTGGAGTAAGTAGCCATTTATCACATTTCATTTGCAAAATTCAAAGTAGTGGTAGAAAATTCTAGAAAGGCGAGTTGTAGGTGAGGAGTAAAATGGAAATGTCGCTTGCGTTGGACACGGAGAAGCAAAAATAGGCCTTCAAAGGGAAAATTACCAATAAGCGACTATAGGGGCTAATGAATTCAACCCATCCACTCATTCTCTGGGCAACCAAGCAGGTGGTTGGGCCAAAAATTTTGAAGGCTTATCACAGAGCGAAAGCAAATACAAAGATTTTGACAATGTTCTTAGCAGTCCTTTTGCATATGGGAGTCTCAAAAGAGATAAGCAAAAAATTGACCCAAATGGTCTTCGTGCATGCATGGTTGGGTGACATTGACGCGACGCTAGATAATATGGATGAGAATAGGTAAATCCCCATGCCACATAACTACTACATGATGCAAATGAGAGGGAGAGATGTAATGAAGTTTCCTTTGGTTTGAACCATCGATCCAGAAGGATTTGAAAAATTGTGGGTTGAAAGGGACCGTAGCATTTTCTTTCTCCTCAGGGTAGCAAAGCTAATGACCAATCTCCCGCGTGGGTGGGCAATGAGATATGTGGAGGACGAAGGTCTGGCAGAGGAAATTATAGTGGGTGATGATGATGATTAGGAACTTGGAGATGGGGAAGAGTGGCTTGTGAATGATCCCAAGGACCCAGAGGAAAAGGTCAAAAGCTCAACGCACCAAAAATGTGGAGTAGACTGCTTGGTGATTGCAAATTGCAAGGCGTACCTGAAATGCATAGAGTCAGAGGATGATGATGATGAAGAGGATGGTGATGAATGATAAAGTCTGATTGGGTATGATTTCAAATTTTTGTTGTTGAATAGCAATAGTAATAGTAATAGGGTAATTGAGTCAGTCCCGAGTCTTGGAGTGCCTGTACTAAAATTCAGGCCAATTTTGTAATGAATTCTGTAATGCATGAAAATATGGGTGGGCTAGCTGATCAGGGAAGGTCACTTGACATAAAAGGCCTTCAAGGTGGTTTTTTGAAAAACAAAAACTCATGTAATCCTTTTCTGATAATCAATACAGGGTGTTGCCCCTAGCAGTGTTTTACCTAGCAAAACAAAATAATTGCATGCAGATTTAAAAGTAAAACATAAAGCAATACACATGTATTACATTTACGTTTTCACCAGCGATCCAACAGAAGCTTGGCGCTTGTACTTACATTTGTATTTGTACTATGTAATAATGTGACATTGTAATTCAGTTGTAATAAAGTAAATGGTTGTGCTATTAATTTGACATTGTAATTCCTTTTATTAAGTCCTTTGCAACATTAAGTGTTACTGTGCTATTAATGGTTGTGCTATTAATGTGACATTGTAATTCCTTTTATTAAGTCCTTTACAATTGCAATGTTAAGTGTTACTGTACTTAGTGCTAGATTAATGTGACATTGTAAGTCATTTTATAAAGGCCTTGATAATCCGAGCGCATTAATGGTTAAAAATAAAAAAACTTTAAAACACATGTTTATTATTTATATCATAAATTACTCAACCATTTGATGAACATTTGATGTATGGTTGTCAACTCAAAATAAGGGAGCAAAGCAAGCTTAGTCGCTAGGCCTCCGAGTTTTATAACCATGTGACATGTTGCATTGTCGCAGAGTTCTAAATTTTCATAACTACCTGATTCCCCAACTTGGATCACTTTGTTGAGTAACTTAAGTTCACGCATATGTAACCTTTGAGTTACTGTGTGTGGATTTAGTCAGTGGGCTGAAGGTTTCGAAAACATTGAAACTTCAAACTTTGGTTTTGAGGTTCCAAGTTTCAATGACCACGCGACATGATGGACTTATCTTGCCTTTCAAAGGCGGCATCGTCTAGCATCTCATTGAATGCTATGTACGAAATCAACTTGAGTTGTATTTTCAAGAATTTTAAAAAGCATGTAGGTTTAAAGTCTATCTTTTTGAGGTATGAAATTAAATGCTGCATTTAAAGCACGTCCTATCAAAAATAGCGACATAAATGGGTGGCGAAGTTGTAATTAGACATTTAGCTTGCATTCTCGTTCTTTGCCAAGGCCAGTACTTCTCAAAATATCATGTGCAAACATTTGTTCTCCGCTAATTTGTGCTCATGCAGAGTGAACGTTGGGTCGGCATAAGGGATACGACGCTCGAACCTTTTAAGTTAGACAAATTTTGGGCACACCTAGAGAGGGACGACAAGTCTGAGCTAGATATAAAACTCTTAGAAAGCGGGCTAGCTCAGGCTAGAGGGTTTCCAGAAGTTGTGTTGAGTGTGGACCTAATAAGTGCATGTGCGAGAAGGTACATTCCACAAACATGGGAAATTAAAGCCGCGAACGAAACTGTAATTGCAGAAATTTCTCCTGAAGTTGTTTCCCACGCGTTGCGGATTCCAGAAAGGGAACCTATAGAAGACATGTCTGTCATAGTGGCAGGTGAATTTTTCAAAGCGAATAAGGACTGGTGTAAGAACTCAATGGCCAAAACCTGGTTGAAGTCTGAAAAGAAAGGTAAGTTGCAATAGCCAAGTAAACTCAAAAGATTGCATTTTAAGGGAGAAATTGAAGATGCTATTGCTTTATTGCACCGTGTTGTTGCGAATCCACAAGGTTGAGTTATTTGAGGATTGGATGTTCTGGTTTATCTTGATAGTCTATGATGAGAACATTTTCATTGACTGGGGTGAAGTTATTTGCTTCCATTTGAATGAGCAATTAATTAATTTCCATAAGACTACTACATTTTGTATGTATTCTTCCCTAACGTACATTATAGGTAGTTAGAGGTCCTTTTGGCCTAGGTTGGAGCTGCAAGGAACCCCAACTTATGATATTACTGTGTATAAACACTTTCCTCAGTTCACTAAACAATTTGGAATGGGTGATTTTTTTCGTGTTAATGAAGCATTTTTAATGGAGGTCGTGAGGAAGCTAGATGGAAATCCATAAATGCGCCTTTCCCTTGAATCAATTTCTCTTGTATCAAAATTTGGGAGTTTTTATATCCAATTTGATAAGTTTTCCTATCTGAGAATAGGGCATTCTGAGAAAGCCCCATTTAAATTACCTCGGTGTCCTGAAGATTTACTGATATTTCTAGAATTTTGTCAACAAATGGCCATGGTTAATATTAAGTATACGAACATGGGGAAACAAGGGTATGTCTTCCCATGGGAGACCCCTTCTTTTGTGTGCAGAACAAACTAAACGGCTAGGGAAGCTGAAGGAATTCTCAAGGAATATAACCTCCAGAATCTGTCTATGAGAGCTAATTTTGACAGTAAGGGTTTTGTGAAGCATAATCTCTATGGAGGGAGCTTATATCAACATCAACCATTTATCAAATATTTTTGGGAAGATTATGTCAATGAGAACGAAGTTTTGAGAAGAGATTATATGAGGCTAACGCTAAAACAAATATAGGTTTTTGGTCTATCATTTCACATTCCTAAAAATATAGTTGAGGATTCAATAATCATAGATCCTGCATATGAAAAATTTCCTGATAAATCCCACCCTAGGGTTGATTGGAGCCAAAGTGAAATTTTAGATATGAAGGTTCGTGTTGCCCTAGTGCTTAAAAGAACCCAAGACTGGTTGGATGGGAAATGGCGGCAATTTGTTGGTCTTGTTTAGGAGCTTAAGTCATCACAAAAGAATGAATAGGTGTCTACACAAGCATCTGGTGCAAGTGTATCATCGGGGAAACCCTCTATGAGGTCCTCTAGTGCAAATTATCATTCAGGAGGTGATGATGATAGGTTAGAAGAAATAGTCAAGTTGAAGAGCATCTGTGAACACAACAATGTGCTTTCTCCTACCCCTAAGAAGAAAACCAATCAAGGAAAAATTGTGGCTGCAGATTCTGAAGCTATCTTTAAATAGATCACTGAAGATAATATATTTCTCCCTTTGTTTGACTCTGAATTTCCCTCTTCTCTGCCTCTGGTTGATAATCCACCTATCACTCCTAACATTGCTAAAGAAACTGTTAGTGGAAATGAAGATTTTGGTTTGGTAGTAGCCTCCCCAAGATGGTTGAAAAAAGAAGTTGAGAAGAAGAGAGCATATTCCTACAATGACAGTTGGAGTGGATATAGTTTCAAAGTTACTTCAAAACTCTTCAAAACCTAAGAAAGCCAGGAGGATGTCAAGGATGGTGACTGATGCTACTTCTGGAAATCAAATGTTAGAAAATTGTTGAGCCTATGAAGGATTTAAATGAAGATGAAATAACGGAGGCAGACTAAAAAGTCACACATGTTGATATGGGGCCTCCAACACTGGAAGGTGATGTGTACCATGCCAATTATTCAGTCAATACCTTGATTAAAAGAGTAAAAGAACAAAGGAAATAAAATATAAAACTGGAATCTCAAGTCCTCACATTGAGTAACTTTATTTCTTCCATGGCCACTCCTCCTACATCTAATGAAGCCTCAAGTTCTCAGGGAGAGGGCATCGATGTTCTCACCATAGAGCAAATTAAAAAGAATTTGAGCTATTCCAGAGCTGCTTGTGAGGGGATTGATAAAATATCTCAAGAGGATATCTTCTTTTTGAATAAATCTGTGCTCTTTTACACTCAAGTTGTTAATAAGACGAAGGAGTTAGTAACAAAACTTCAACGGCTCAGAAAAGATCAAACTGGTCTCTATGTGCTTGCTTAGGAAATGAAAGAATTGAACTCTATGGATCTGAAGATATTACTTGGTGAGAAAATTGTGAATAATCCTAAGGAGCTAGACCCTTCCTGGTCCATTTCATTGGAATGGAAATTGAATATGTATGATAATCTAGTGAAGGAAATTAATAATACACTTGAACAATATTATGAAATGTTGGCAGAAGTTAAAGAAGATTGTCATATTCTAGGAGTGGAAATTACTGACGAGTTTGATGAAAACATTCTAGATATAAAAGAGATCTCTCTGAAGTTTAGAGAGATATTCAAGAAAGAAATAGTTGATCCTACTACAGTGACATGGGAGTCCTCGAAACTCAGTGGAATGGAGATCCACCTGAGGACTTATAAATGTGGAGAAGAGAAAAGATCTCAGATGTTGGTTGAGTCTAAAAAGGCTTTGGCCACATGGAGAACCAAGTTACAAATTACTACAACTCCAGGAAGAAAAAACATCACCGCAATTATCACCAAGTACCGGGAATATAGACAAAGAGTAAAGGCACAAGAGGCATTATTGAAGGAGGAGGATAAAATCATTGAAAGCGAAGGAGTCGGTGCTGGGAGTGGGACCGCTATTTAGTTTTTAGTTTTTATGTTATTTTCTTTAATTTGGCTCTCTTGATACTTCTTCAAATAATTTTTATTTTTATTTCTAAAACGGTTGTCTTCAAGAAACCATTATGAAGACAAAAAAAACTCTATATTTTCCAGTGGATTGTCTATTATTGGAATGATAGATTTTTGGATAGTTTCATTATTGTAGAATGTTTATCTGTGAATAAAGATTTTATGGTGATGGATGCGTAAGGATTTCTGAATATAATTTAGGTGATTTGGTAGTTTAAGCTTTTATTGTTTAAGTTGGGTGGATGCCTTTATAAGTTATTTATGTTGAACTGTTAGCTTCTATTAGCTTATAACTTATAAGTTATGGATGTTGAACTGTTAGCTTCTTTTCAAGGAATGAATTAATAATATTCCTTTCAGTTATTTATCAAAGATTGTGTGAATGGCAATGCAATAGGAATTTATAAGTAGTGTGATAAGTGTTGTTCTTTAAAAATGATGCAGAATCAAATATCAAATTCAATACCATGGAATACAATATAATTACCATGGAATACAATATAATTTTTTTGGCTTTTCCTAACCTTAGTCGCTAGTCCTTAGAGTTTTATAACCTTGTTGTGGAGTTCTAAATTTTCATAACTTCCCAATTCCCCGACTTGGTTGATGGTTCACTTTGTTGAGTTGCAAGTCTTTCTTGGTCATCTTTCTACTCGGTGGGTCAAAGGTTTCAAAAACTTCGAAACCTTAGAGTTTTGGTTCTAACTTCTAAGGTTCACTTTGTTGAAGCAAGAATGGAAAAGAGATAAAGAAAACTTATTATTATAACTAATAACACTATGAAGAAATGATCACTCACCTTTTAAGTCTACGTTTTCGACTTTTGTTGGCTTCCGAATGGAGAAGTAGAACCTTAGAACCGAACAAAATGTGTAAGAATAAATGACACTTTCAATTGTATTTATATCAATCCATGATTCGATATTTGGTGAATTTCACAGGATTTTTAAATGGTATATTAAAAATTTGGCGAATCCCACTTGCTTATACAACGATACGTTGTAATTTTCAAGGAAAAATGTGTCCTCCAATGTAAGTATTTTTTAATGTTATTGGCAAAATAGGTCCTCATGTGCAATTATTTATAAATTTTAATTGGCGAAATGGGTCTTCACAAGCAACTATTTGTAAATTTTAATTGGCGAAATGGGTCATGATACAATGTTGTTTTAATAGTATTAGTGAATATATAGATGTTTTATTAAATGATTTTGGGATTCCAGGTGAAAATATTAGTTAGTCCAATTGAAACGCGTAGTTTGACAATGGCAAATTTGTTGCTTAAATATGCCTCATAAAAAAACTCATTGGCGAATGGACATGCATTGGGCATATAGTTCGTAAAATCTGGGCGATTTGGACACTCTGTTGGGTGCGGTAAATTCGCCAATTTTGACTTGGCCAATTCCTAAAATTCGCCATTTGGCAAAGATTCGCCACTAAAGTTTTCCCTAATCTCAATATGCTTAGTACATTGATGCTCCACTGGGTTGTGAGAGATATGTATGGCACTTTGGTTGTCACACCAAAGAGTAGTGGGTTGAGTGGAAGGGAATCCAAACTTAGTCATCAACTAATGAAGCCTCAAAACCTCTTGACTAGCCAAAACTACACCTTGATACTTAGCCTTTGTTGATGATAATGCAATAGCAGTTTGCTTCTTGCATGAACCTGCAATTGGACCAAAACCAAGGCAAAATACAAAGCCAGAAGTAGACTTTTGATCATTGACATTACCATCCCAATCTAAGTCAGTGAAGCTCACTATTTGAGATGCACTTGATGTGTAATGAATGCAAAAATGAGTGGTTCCCTGAATGTATCGCAAGATACGTTCGACTGTCGTCCAATGAATCTCATGAGGCTCCTATGAGAAGTGAGAGACAAGTCCAACCACAAATGAAATATCAGGACAACTATGTGTCAAGTACAAAAGACTACCAAGCAACTGTCAATACAAGGTAGGATCAACTGTAGGAGTAGTGCAACTAGTAGACAATATAACACCCGATTGGAATGGAGTAGGGGAAAGCTTGCAATCAGCCATGCCAAACCTCTAAAGCAAATCAAGAGCATACTTCTACTAGAAAATGAAGATCCCCTCAAAAGTTTGATTAACCCGAAGACCAAGGAAGTAATGTGAAAGACCAAGGTTTGTCTTGTCAAATCGCTCCATCAATGCTCACTGTGTACTCTGAATCATGGAAGTAGAACTCCTTGTGAGAATTAAATCATCCACATAGAGCACAAGTATGAGATTCTCTCCATGTTGTTGAATATAAACTATGGGATTAGAATGGCAGCGAGTATAGCTGGAAGCAAGCAAGAAGCTATCCATCTTCTCATACCAAGCCTGAGGGGCCTGTTTGAGACCATACAATGAATGTCGAAGCCTACAAACAAGTGAAAAATCCTACACAAAACCTGGTGGCTGTTCACATCCATTTGATACACTGACCATCCTTGTGATGCAACTATAGCAAGGACAAGGTGAATAGAATCCATATTGGCAACATGAGCAAAGGTCTTAGAATAGTCAATTCCTTCAACCTGAGAGAACCCCTTTGCAACAAGACGAGCCTTGTACTTTTCAATGGAACCATTTGCTACATACTTGGTATGATACAACCACTTGTACCAAACCAAATTTCTTCCCTTAGGAAGAAGCACAAGATCCCAAGTATGATTCTTCATCAAAGAAGAATACTCATCAGCCATAACACTATCTCACTCTGGAATACTTGAAAGCATTTGAAAACTTCTGAGGATCATCTGAAATTGCATGACTCAAAAGATTGATTCTTGAAGTTTTAGAATGAGTGTGCCGAGTGTCTGTGGGATCACCAACAAGAGGACTAGCCTCCTCAAGAGTTACTCGAGCCCATCATGGCCTAGTGGGTGAATGAGGAGGAGGTGGATCAAGACCATCAAAATCTTCCTCAAGTAGCAAAACTTCATCAACTGAAGAAGATTGAGTAGGTTGTGATGAAGAAGAAGTCAAAGGAGGATCTGTTTGTGTGAAGAACTCAACAAACTAAACATCACGTCGGAAATGAACCTCTCGTGTGTCAAGATCAAACAATTTGTATTCCTTCACATCCTCACAATAGACAACAAAAATGTGGCGCTGACTCTTCTTCTCCATTGATTTATGCCGACCATTCGGAATGAATGGCCAAACCTCACTACCGAATACTCTAAAGAAGGATACATTAGGCTTGCGATGAGACCAAGCCTCCACAGGGGTCATATTCCACACTGCCTTGTGGGGTGATGAGCAAGGTCATTGATGTCACTTCTTGCATCATTTAATATTTCAATTATCGAACCAGGTGTGTCTTAGAGCTATATGCAATAAGGATGTTTCCACGAATTGGGGGGTTTTGCACTATAAATAGTGACATCTGATTTCAGTTTAATTCCTTCAAGAGCTTTTAGGAGTTTTTAGGAGCTCTCAGGAGTGGAACTCAACAACTAGTTTCTAACTAATTCTAAGGACCTAATCCTAACTTGTCTCTTAACTAATGCTTATTAAAACTAAAATAACTTAGTTCAGATTTCACCTAACTTATTTGTAATTGATTCATGGAAGAATTAAGCTAAAACCAAATTCACTCTTAATCTAAAACTCAAAATTGGAATTTACTTGAAAAGAGAATCTATTTACGTTTGCAAGAAAATAAATATTAATCTAGAAAATAGTAACACCAAATTCCATGAATGAATTCCAAACAAGATTCAATTTTGTCTTCCCATAAGTCATCTTTATCTCTCCCATCAAAAACCACATGCATTTGAAAATGATTATTGAGTCTAATTCCTATGAACATCAATTAAATCTATAGTAAATGAATGAATATTAATCTACAGTAAAGAGTAATGAACTACCTTAAGAACACAATGAATTTAATCTAAGAGTATAAATAATTGCAGTCACTAACAATGATTAAACATAGATCAACATTCTGAACTTTCCAATTGATACAAATTAAACATAAATTAACTAAATCAAAGAACATAACAAAGGTCAGCTCCTTCAGTTGAGCGGGCACTGCTCTTCCTCTGGTGGGACCTTAAACACCGAGATTCAAATTAACTCCTTATTTGCATTTAAATTGGCCCAAATAGGTGAGTAGAACAAAAGTGTGTATTACAAACATTATAATGCTTAAGTGAAAGATTATCTAACTTCAGACTAAATCTAAGGATGGATATTTATAGGAATATCCACTTATTTGAATTCAAAATCTAGCATTGCTTGCCAAGATACAAAGCGACAAAACTAAAACTAAACTGAAAGTATCATAAGGAAATCCACCACATAATCACTGAACTAGAAGTTTCCAAACTGAATGAAGAAGTCAATTTGAAATTGATAAATCAGGATCCAGCTAGAGCGATCAAGAGCACGACAAATTCCAAGTTTGTTAAACATAGAGTTTAACAAGTCCACCTCATGAAGTAAGTATTTAATCAACTGAACATAATCCTCAAAGATAGGATGCTATTATGACAACAAATATTTCAAATTTCATAATCATTCCATCATTAACATCATTAAAAAGCAATGTGCATTTAATGCAAAATATCATTTCTAATATATCCCCAAATTAGTTAAATATAAGATAAAACAAGCAAACATATAGGTATATAATCTACCGCCAACATAGTTAATTAATAGCATAATAAAGTCTTTGTAAACATAAAATGATCAATTAAAGTGTCATTTTGAGCACTCATCATGGGGCATACGATTCTAAATGTAGTTGGCACAATTGACAACTTCGGCCCGAAATGTTGGAGCCAAGGACCTAGACTGAATCATACAATTGGCCATTTCCCTAAGAGTCCCGTTCTTTCTCTCCGCCACACCATTCTGTTGAGGAGTGTAAGGAACTGTGTGCTAATGAAGAATACCATGCTCACTACAAAAATATTGAAATGCCTAATTGACATACTCCCCCCATTGTCTGTGCGTAGCAGTCGAAGAGAAAAACCTGACTGCTTCTCCACAAATGTTTTGAAGGTCTTGAACATGGTGAGAACCTCACTCTTGAGCTTTAGAAAATAGACCCATGTCCATCGGGAAAAATCATCAATGAATGTGAGCACATACTTAGCCTCTAAAAAAGGAGTTGGGAATGACATGAGATCACTATGGACCAACTCAAGGCATGTGGTTGCACGTGTACCTTGACCCTTAGGAAAAGGATCTTGATGTTGCTTGCCAAGAACACAACCTTGACAAACAACATTCGTGCAAGAGATCTTAGGAAGACCAACAACTAAGTTATGTGCTTGCATCTGCTAAAGATATCTTCAATTCAAGTGCCCAAATCTTTCATGCAAAAGCTTGCTCATTGAATCAACATGAGCAACAAAACATGAACCCGATGAAGACTCAAAGCCATCAAATCGATACAAATGGTTCTCATGATCAACTATCCCTATAGCAACAACCTTCTCAAGATCCTGCAACTGTCTAATAGTCACATTCTATGGAGTAAACTCAACTGACTTCCCATCTTTGGAATGAAAAATCTGATATATGGAAAGCAGATTTGTTGAAATATCAGGAATAAGAAGAACATCCTCAATGCACCCATCTAGCATCTGAACAGAGCCTATCCCCAAAACTAGAATATGTGAAGAGTTTCCAACTGCAATCTGAGAAGTAGAAGTGTGAACAATGGAGTCAAGAATATCACGTGAATTGGTCATGTGATGTGAAACACCTGAATCAAGAATCCAATTGTCTAAAGATGAATGAATGGCCATGCTGAAAGAGCTTGCCATTTTCCCATGGAAGAAGGCTTAGACACTAAAATTTTGTGCTTCTTCATAGCTTCCTCTAAGGCCTCTAGTCTCTTAAAACAGTGAGCCACATCATGCCCAGTTTTTCCACAAAATGAACAAGGATCTCCTTTCTTTTTCTTGGAATTGGAAGATGAATCTCTAGAGGTAGAAGAAGAAGGAGATGGAGTGGACTTCTGATTGTTCTTCTACTTCAGTTTGGAGGGAGTCTCACTACCTAAAGATGATTTTGTCTTGGGATTCTTCTTATTCTTTCCTTTACCCTTGGATGATTGAGCCATTAGAGCATGATTCTTAGAACTAGGTAGTGCATCCAACTGAATCAACTTGGCCTCCTCCCTAGTATGGCGCTCACAAAACAACTCAAATGAAGACATTTTGTAATCTTTCCCCATGGCATCCATTGTTGAATAAAAAGTAGAAGAAAATTGTACCAAAAATTGTACTTGAACCTGTGGCCTATTTTGGCATCAGTAAGCACTAAGATCAAAGTCCACTTTGTTGTTTCAAAAGATAAGATAACAACTAATGATTAATGAAGTGGTTGCATCATTAATTTCAAAAAATATAAAGAAAAAGACTTTCAAATCAATTAAAGAGGCCCTATTTGTTTGTAGAAGATTAAAAAAGAAAGGGAAGAAGGCCAAGAAGAAATAGAATTTTAGATCCAAATCTCCCAATAATTCCCACGTAATTTGGATCTAGACTTGGAACATTTAGTCTTTTTGGGAGTTTGCAAGAGAAAAAAAATAATTCAGATAATTCTAGAAAGTCTCAAGATGATAGTGGGGCCTTTTTCATAGTCTTGACAACATGTGCATCAACAAGCGTATGGTCGATATACACTAGAGCTTCCTTCAACATGACCTCACATTAGGGTTGGTTTTCAAAGTATGAAGAATATGGTGGGAAGGTGTACATTGGAAATAAATATCACCTAAAGATTGTTGGTCATGGAAAAGTCTTGATTTGGTTCCTTGATGGGCATATGAAGAAGATCCATGGTGTATAACATATCATAGTTTGGCACAAAATCTAGTTTTATTAGCAAGCTTAATAATGTGGGTGTGTAGGTTGTTTTATTTGGTGGAGGGTGTAAGATGGTGCAAGGAGCTATGGTGTTTGCTAAGGGTGTATATGAGCACTTCATTTCAACTAGATGCGTGCATCATTTGATGCAATAATTTTTCTATTCTTATGGTAAAGAGATTTGTAGAATTTACACCTTCACCATTGGAACTAGTAGCAAAAAGAGTGTTGCATCTACTTTTGATGGCCATGCTTTCTAGGTACCTAAGGATGCCATTTCTTTAGAGACTTAGTTACTTATAGAAAAGATGATGTTATGGGAGTAGACAATAGGCCATAGATTTTCTAAGAAGCATGGGATAAAGAGGCATGAGACAACTCCATATAACCCATAGTTGAATAGAGTTGCAAATAAAAATAATGACATTGATGGAGAAGGCTAGGAGTATGCTTAGTGAGGCTAGTTTAGAGAAGTTTTAGGTAAAAGAACTTTCCACAATTTGTTATCTGATTAACATGTCTCATGCATTACCTCTTGTGGATAACATTCGTATGGAAGCTTGGATAGGAAAAAATCCCTTATTAAAACATCTTCATGTTTTCATCTTGTAAAAAATATGAACATGCGCCTAAGGAGAAGTGGTCAAAATATTAGAGAACGAGGTAGTTAAATTTATCTTCATTGATTATGGTGTTGGCATGAAAGGATACAAGAATTCAGATTTAGTGGTTGAGAGAGTTCTATATAACATAAATGATAGTTTTAGAGGGGTTAAGCCTTCCAAAATTTGGTAGTCATTTGAGGATGAGAAGGAAGATGTGGTTCAACTACCCTCAAAGACACGAGAAGGTTGAACTAGAAGCTTTTAGAGGACTAGAAGATGAAAACTTAGATATTTCAAATACCTCTAGAGAAGAGGTAGAACCTCCACCTCAACTCTTGAGAAGGTCCACTTGACATAGACCACAACCAACCAAGTATACTCTTGATTGAAGATGTATTTATGTTTGTTTGATAATTAGAATGAGCCTATAACTATGAAGGAGGTGGTGGTATGGATGATATTTTAAAAATTCATAATTTACAATAATATCTATTTTTGAACCCAAGTCAAATTGAAACCTTAATCAACTATTATAAATCATAAAAAAGCTAATCAAAATCAAAATGATGAGAATTCATTTTTATTTCATAAGAGCATCAATCATTATAGATTATAAACCCTAAAATGTCTATTTGAAACCTAGTTTGTAGATTATAAACCCTAGTTTTATAATCTAGAAAGAAGGGTTTGAAATACACATTTTAGGGTTTATAATCTAGAAACTAGGGTTTCAAATAGATATATTAGGGTCTCAATTTGATATTTTAGGGTTAAAAAATAGTTGTAAAGAGTTTCAATTTGACATTTTAGGGTTAAACATTGGTTGTATAGAGTTTCAATTGAATATTTTAGGGTTAAAAATAGTTGTATAGGGTTTTAATTAAACATTTTAGGGTTTCAAAATAGCTATTATGGTTTAAATTAAACATTTTAGGGTTTCAAAATAGTTGTTTAGGGTTTCAATTTGACATTTATGGTTAAAAAATAGATGTATAGGGTTTCGATTAATATTTTAGGGTTTTAAAATAGATGTTTTATGTTTAAATTAAACATTTTAGGGTTTCAAAATAGTTGTTTATGGTTTCAAGTTGACGTTTTATGGTTGAAAAATAGTTGTTTATGGCTTTAAAGTATCTATTTAGGGTTTCAATTTTAGATTTTAAGGTTAAAAAATAGCTCTTTAAGGTTTCAATTTGACATTTTAAGGTTAAAAATGTTGTTATGGATTTAAAATAGTTGTTTAAGGTTTTAATTTGGTATTTTAGGGTTAAAAAATATTTTAGCATTTCCAATTCACAAAAAAGTATATTCACAATATCAATAAAAATCATAGATATGGTATTGAAAAATAATCGATGAATAGCAAAATATACAAGTGACTTGTGGATAGAAAACCTCCATTCAAAGCCATGAGGCACAATGCAGGGATAGATGTGTGCTTAAAGACCCCTTTTCAACTTGTTGTGCATGGTTTTCCTTCTCCTATGAAAGTGATGACCAACTACACAATGCTTGATGCTCCTATGAAATGTGAAAGCAAAATGACTTCTCATCATTTCACTTTTGATTAGTTTTTTACTATAAAACAATACCTTCATTTGAAGGTGAAAACCTTTGTTCAACTTAGGTGACCACCTTAGTATGAATATGACCTTCTTTCGAAGGTGTTTCCTATTTTTTAACCCCCTACAAAGTGAAAAAACTAATATCCCATATTTGGGACTCACTATTGTGGGATGACCCCTCAGTAGAGAGAATTAGAATTTTGTTACGAGGGTATTTAGATATTTGTGTGAAAAAACTAATTATTATTTGTGTTATCATGGTATTGATGTTGTGAATAAGTTATTAAACATATAGGGATTTGTTGATGCAAATTGGATAAGTGACTTGGATAGTTGAAGGTCTACTAGTGCCTGTGTATTCTCTATTTGGAGGTACAATGAGTTGCATGAGTAATAGGCATCCCATGATTTTTTTTCCATCATTAAAGAAGAATATATGATTTCTACACATGCATCTAAGGAAGGGGTTTGGTTATAACAACATTGTACAAGTACTATTTTTTATTGTAGGATTGTTAGAATTGGATATGATAGTCAAAGTGCTATTTATTTGGATAGAAATCACATGTACCCTACTTGTACTAAGCATGTTGATGTTTAGTATCACTTTGTGCGAGAAATAGTTGAGAATCGTAAGGTCTTGTTAGATAAGGTTGACACTCTAGATAATGTTATGAATTCACCTATGAAGTCAATGACCACAAATAAACTCTCTTGGTAGAAGAAGGCCATGGGACTTGATTTTTTTACTTAATTATATATATTTAAATAGATATATTTATAATATATAATGTTAAGTGGGAGAATGTTAGGATTAAGGTACCATTTACCTTGCAATATTATGTATATTTTATGTATCTCCAACACTCTTGGGAAGTGTCCTTGGATGTCTATGGTATGATTGAAAAATAATTTGTAAATAGTATCCCCAAGAATCTTGACATTAGTTGTTATATGCATTCATGAAGGAATTGGAGTGGTAGTGGTATGTACAAATTTATTCTTAGTAAATTTCTCAACTTGGGCATGAAAATTGAGTAGTGGAGCATCTTGCATATTGTTGAAGGGTCCCATATGAGTCGGTGATGATTTTAAATGTCTACCTTAGGATATTAGTGATTATGGAGGAGTTACAAGTCAAAGATGTCATCTATTTGTGTTATGGAGGTTATTTTTACTATTCA
>VDFB02282942.1:0-18654 GCA_007258455.2 Sequoia sempervirens | reverse complement strand
TTTGATGAAATGCAAGTGCAAATGTGTGACGATGTGTAAACAAGAGCGAGAATTTTGAGTGCAATTGTGAATGGAATTCTGATCTAAATAAATGAAGCATAAACTAATAAAAACTATGATACAAAATGTATGCAATATTCTTGGAATTTTATGAATTTTAATGATGCAAACATGCAAGATCTAACCCTAAATGAAGAATGCAAAACACAATTATGCAAAACCTAGATCTAGGGTTTGAAAGACTTCTAATTTTTAGAAGGTATATGATTTTAGAATGTTGGGTTCACTAAAATGAAACATAGAAAAATAGTGATCCTAGGCCCTTAATGCAAATAACCTAGGATTCAATGGGGATTTTTCTAAATTTCATTAGAGAAGTAGATCACAAGGTGCAAAAATTAGTTTTTAGACTTGAAGGTGAGCCAATAAGACCTAGATCTACATCTATTGGGGGTTGGAATGGATTGGAAATATTTTAGAATGATCAACTTATTGATCCTATATTCCCTAATATTAAAAATGCAGGATATTGACAATTGACAAACAAACACAATAGTTTGCAAGTGGATCTGGGAAGTGCAAAAGATAAAACCTTCTCATAAAATTAGTCTTCATGTGCCTACAAGGATAGGATCACCCAATGGAAAAATTTTCCTTATACATGGGTCTTGATCAACTTTTAGGGTCCTCTAGTGCTAGATCTAAGATGTTGTTTTCCACTTGTAAGTTTGTTGGAATTGTAGAAATAATTTTTGCAACTTAGTTTTCATGTCTTGACAAGAATGATGACAACAAATACAACAATACAAAATTGCTCTTCAAGATCTCTTCAATCCTTCTTCAACCTATAATCTACACATACGCAAAGAGGTAAAAATGTTTGTTTGGTGCCATATAGGGGTTTGTCTCAATCAAACCCCATGAATAGTATTCCCACTTTCACAATGGCAATGTTAATGATAGAAAACCTTGAATGGGAAGGAAGGAAATGATGAATGAAAAATTGTTGCAACTCACCACCCTTTAATGCATTCTTTGAAGGACTAGAGTCATGCACATCTCTTCAAATAAATTGGATCTTGCTTGGTTGATTTTCTTGACTTCTTGAATGCTTGAAAACAAGTAGATCTACAATGTTTTGTCAGCCTTCACAAGACAACATGAACACACATAAACTTGGACATGATGTTAGGATATTTATTATTGCTACAAATGACTGATAATGCTTCTCTTGAATGCTCTTGACAATAATATTTTCTCAATAGGATTTCTCTCATGAAGTCTTAGATTTTAAATGATAAAATAACTATGTATTTATAGGTGTTTATCTAATTTCTCAAAAATTGGATTCCAAAAGCCGACTTACAATTTGAATTTGGACTATTAAAAGGCCGCCAAAAAAATATTTTAAATTGGGTCATAGAACATAATTTTGAAGTGGATAGAAATTTTAAATCATATAATAATTATTAATACTATATGTGAAATTTAGGATAAATCTTTTTAAAAATATATCATAAGGAGAATAAGGTTTGGTAATAAATATGCATTTAAATTATTCTAAAATGACACATAATTTCTAATACTTAAGTGAAAATATTCTCTTTGGATTTTTACTTATGTATGAGATAAATCTTTATTAAAAGATGATGGTATTTAATGATTTATTGTTGGATTAGGGTCTTAAATTACACTGAACGTGACATCGGAACTAATATCATTCCAGTGCTCAAGGAAATTATCACAAATGGTATACGTGTTTGGATTTTCAGGTGAGATTGATTGACAAAAGTAAATTGATGTTTCAAGAGTTTTTATTTAATCTCATTGTCACATATTACTAACAATAATAATTTTTACATAAATTTGAGACTTCATTAATGATGATATTTCATATTCTTCACAATATGCTCTTTTTGTTTATAATTGTTAAGATATTTAAAAATTCAAGTAGATGATTGCATTTCATTAGTAATATTTTCTATGTAAACATTTTAGTAGTATATCTATATATATCCATGGTCACATTTTATTTTAAAAACAATTTTGAGTTTAAAAAATGGTGAACTATAGGTATATTTGGATATATCAAAAATTAAAATAAGCCATTAAAATAAGATTACTCTAAATTTAACATAAAAAGAACACTTGCATTTGTAGTGGAGACCAAGATTCAAGAGTCTCTTTATTGGGAACACGCACTAATGTTCGTAATATAGCCTTTGACTTGAAGATGCCTACAAGAATACCTTATCATGCTTGGTATCATAAGGGACAGGTATAATATTAAGAGAAAAATATTTTAGAGTTGTATCTTAATAGTATATTTGTATTGTATATTTGCATATACATACACACATACATATAATATGTATATATAATTATATATATACACATATACATGTAGGTGTATGTATGTATGCATTCCCATTTATTAAAAAGTTTGAAAAGAAATAAATTTCATAGTGATATGAGAAAAACTATGGTATAAGTTTGTATGTTTATAATTTATAATTTTTTGATGGAAAAATAGGTAGCTGGATGGACAAATTCCTATGGAAACTTGTTGACCTTTGCAACAGTTCGAGGGGCATCACATATGGTTCCATATGCTCAACCTGCTAGAGCATTGGGTTTGTTTCAATCATTTTTATTTGATGAAGATTTACCAAGAAAGCCTTGATTTTTTTGATGATTTGTGGAATTAGATGAGTAATCCCTTATTTTTATAAAATTATTGGGTTTGTACCATTTAAACTCATTTATTATACTCCAAGAGATACTAATTAAAAAAGATGTTAAATAATAATTATAATATTAATGTTTGATCTCATGATTTCAAATCTCAAGAATAAATTATTTGTATTGTTTAATCAATTGTAAGTTTCATAGATTTTCTTACTTCATTATACACTCTACACTATTTAATCCAAATAATTTAAAAAACTTTAATTATTTAATTAATTATCTTAACTATTGTATCTTAGTTCTTGAATATTATATTCTCTCATATACAAAAATATTTAATATTACATACATTATGTATATTTATTTAATTAGTCATCCTTCATATTTTTTATATCTTATGCTATGCCTAGTATTATATTTATGTTAAAGGATATTTTAGCTATTTATTCTACATAGTTCTTTCTATGGACCTAATTGTTGTAGTGTTTTTCTTATCATTAGGCATTACTTATTACTATACCACAATAATTACATACACATATAATGCTGGCTATTTGACATACTACAAGGAAATAAATCACACCTTACATAAATATGGTCTAAGTCTCTAACTCTAATGGACATAAACCTTAGAATCTAATAGAGATGAAACTTATTAATGTAAATAGATATCCAATTACCTAAGTTCAAGAAATAGAAAAGGTCAAGAGAAATGAAGCAAGAGGGTACTCCCCTTTGCCAACAAATTCAATAGCAAAAAAAACTCATAGACACAACTCTGCCCGAATTCAACATTTCATAAAACAAAGATTGCAAACAAACTCAAATTACAATTCAATTACATCAAATTCAATGGCCTGAAACTTCATATAGCATCCAATATGCTCTATTCCAAAACATCATCCTTCACTCTACTCCTGGAAACCATTCACTTCTCTTTTGCCAATCACCTACTCTTTGGTCAATTCATGAACAACAACTCATACCTTATTTTGTATTTTATTGCAACTTAATTTTGAACCCTCACATTTCATGGCTCGAATCTCTCTCCCACTATATTTTCTATTTGCATTTTTCTTTCATTGTTCTACCTTATTCTTTCTTTTAACTCTTGTGCAGAAAATCCTTGCTTTCATTCATATACACAGTAAGATAATTTTGAAAATGTCTATTTTTTTTGGCAATTCTTACTGTCTTCATATGATATAATCTACATTTTTTATACAAACATGGGTCTCCACTTAGGAGACCCACACCTCCCTCAACTACTCATGTCCCCTCACATTAATCTACCTTTTATTTTCAAAAGCATTCAAGATACTTTTCCTGCACCTCACTTTGTCTTCAACCCCTCCATTTCTTCCTATGTTTCCCCTCTCTAGCTCTTCTCTCCTGTGCGTGTGACTGCCTCTTTTTTTTGTAAAGTTGCATATCAAAAATTCTTCAGTGCCCCCTCACATTCTTTTTATGCATTTGAATTGTTTATGAAGACTTTGTTTTAACATTCCTTTACAATTTCATTTTTTGCATGGTCTTCTAGAAAAAACCAATTAAAAGAAAATTCTTTTTCTTCCTTTTAGCTTCCATGTGGGATTTGAATACCAAGGCAATTTCTTGCATGCTATCTAATCAGCCCGTGGACCTTCCTTTCCCCTTTTGGTATGACTCTTCCTCTTCAAGGCAGTGTTATCACAATTTCCTTTGCATTGGATTTACTCTCTTTGGTGCAACCATTTTATTTTGTTCTTTTTATTACACAATAGATCATTTATTTTAAACTATAAAAACTACTTGTCTTTGAAGTCAAATTCATGATAACCATTAAAGGGAAGTTCCACAACCACCAACATATAAATTAATTAAGTGGAGATATTGCAATGATGATGAAACCGTGCAAAATTATTCTTTAGTGATTCTTTAGAACTTAAAATTTTCTAGTGCCAACATATTTAAATGTGATGTGATATTTTTTTCATTGAATGTCTTTGCCACTCCAAAGGTCATATCCAAGTTTTCTGCAACATAGAACCAAAGAAAACCAAAACTAAAAAATTAAACTGCACATTTTTTTTATTGATGAGGATAACCCATTTTCCTGTGATACTCTTGCATCCGACATTCCAGGTAGAAATATTGTGAGAATAGGCTCACAATGGTTTAGTTGAGTTCAATGAAATCACTCTTTCAAATTGTAAACAAACTACAATGAACTCCATCATTGTATCAAGTGCTGCAAAACTATTTCTTTTGCTTCTTCCAACACTTCTATGGAACCCAAACCACCTCCCTCTAGCAACACAACATCTCCCTTCTATTTCCCCTTGTGGACTCATGTCCACCAAATCCTAACCTCATCCTCCAAATGATTTCCACACTCCTCTTTTGTGGGTTCAAACCCACCTCTAACCATCCAACTCCACCAAAACCCTGCGACATCCTCCACAATTTCTACTAACAAATATGCACCATCTACAACTCACTCTTTTCTTCTATCCAACTCACTTTTTACTATTGCATTTGAAAAAAAATAACATCACATAACTGATTTACCTCATCTGCATTCACGGCTACAACATCGAACTTCACTTCAATGTCTTCCACATCCTTGTCAATAGCAACTTCCTCATTCTTCTCTCTTTGTTGCGACCTCTTCACTTTTCACCTCAATCCTTTCTTCTTATCTCTTCATTCCTTTCTCATGGCATGTCTCTATTGCAAATTTTTCCACAAGGGCTTCTCTCTCATCTTTCTCCATCCAACTTAGGTTGCAATACTCTTTTTTGTTGTCCTCTTTCTTCATCTCAATCTTCTTCACCACTTTTCTCTCACTCATTCCAACTCACTTTCCCACTTTTCGTAATGCCTTGCCATGTGAACCCCAAAGGACAACTACAATAGACAAATTACCGCACAAATTTTTATTTTTTTAAAAGTGAAACATTACATAAGATAAGTATGTACATACATTACATGAAAAATAATTATGCATTTACAAAATCATTTACGACCTCTGAGGTACACAAGACGGTATTACAAAACCTAGACTCTTACCAAAACGATAGTGAATGAAAACCAATATTTCATGAAAATAACATACAACCATCCATGATCATTAGAGATGAAAAAGATACATCATTCTATTACAATTCATTTCATAGTTCAATATTACAATTGTGGAGCATATTTCCATAGATACAACACATCATGGATACAATAGTACATTACATAATGCTTCCCTTATATCAACGAGAAGAGTACATCAAGTACAAGAGGGTTGATGCAAGAAGTTGGGTACACACAAAACTCAAAAAGTGGAAATGTTTTTGCTGTTTTTCAAAAAATTTCACACTTGGACTGAAAATTTGAGGCACTTCCACAATGAATCTTAAAAAAAGTCAGTAATATGAAATTTTGAATTTTGAATCTAGTTTCCAAATATGTAAATTATTAAAATACCCAGTTTATAGAAATTAAATTTTGATAAAGATCTATAAAAACCACTTTTTAAAAGTCCCTGTTTTTTAACCATACCAAGCAGGTGTACGGACAACACTTTTTGACCCAAATAAAATTATTTTGCTAATTCCTTTTAGGAAAAGAGAGCTAACAACATGAAGTTTGGGCTGGATTTTTTTTTGTAATTTTTGATTGAATATATTTTTTTTTATTAATTTTTTATTGGCCTTAATTGATGTTTTTTCAAATCAACGTGTACAGACAACATAATTGGACCTAAACAAAACATTTTTTGACTCTTTTTTTTTTCATTGTGTAGAGAATTGTCTGAAGTTTGGGACCATATAATTTTTTTTACAAGAAACTTAACCAATACAAAGTTATTAAAAAACCAAAAAAACTTGATCTTTCAAATTTAAGGCCTAGTTTGCTTAGAAATTAATTTAAAAATAACAAACTTAATCCAATTTTAACAAAAATTATATATCTAGAAAGTAGACATTGTGTTCTCTAATGGGTTTTAATTTTATAGACTAATTCAGAAAAAAAGTTCATCATCTATGTTGTCAAAGTTGGACTTTTTTTTCAGTTTGCCTTAGTTTTTTAGTTGCAGGTCAAAAGCTAAGGCTCGGATTGCCAAGCCTTTCCCGAGCCTAAAACCGGGGCTAGATTTGGTTTGGGAGATCAACTTTTAAATAACGCGTATGCGTTATAGAAACGCGTACGCGTTATTTAAATAAAACGCGTACGCGTTTCACAACGCATACGCGTTATGTTTTGCCCGTTGGCAGAAAGCAACGCGTACGCGTTACTGAACGCGTACGCATTTTAAAAATATAACGCGTACGCGTTTCATAACGCGTACGCGTTTGTATAATAGCCGTTTTTCCCTAATTTGAAAAATACTGTTAAAACACTATTTTTTTACAGCATTCTTTTTCTGCAGTACGGACCTAAAGTGTCATTTTCTGCGTTTTTTATTGCAGATTTGTCTTGTGCAGGGCATATTCTATTCAAATTGTTGGAAGAGTAAAAGTGCAAGTTAAATTTTCTGAAGTGGAATCAAGTGCAAAAACATTTTACAAGAAGATTTGGAAAAAGTGAATTTTTTGATGTACTCATGATGATTTTGTACTTCAGAATTTATAGAAAAAATAATCTTCATAGTACATAGTTTTATTTGAATATTTGAAGGAGGGGGAAATTTTAAAATAGGTTTCTTGAATTATTGTTTTTGTCATCAAAGAGGGTTTGGTAACCATGGGTGATAAAAAAAGACAAAGAAAAAGATGTAGGAAGGTAATGACACCCGAAGAAATTCAAGCAAATAAAGATAAAGAGGCAAAAAGACAAAGGGAAAGGAGACAAAGGATTCATCAAATGAAAGATTTGGAAGCATCTAGTTCTAAGAATGTCGAAGAGGAAGCCATGAATGATGAAATCAATGTAGATGATGCAAATGTGGAGATGGTGAATATGGAAGAAAATGCAACTATGGAGACAAACCCAAATGTGCCTTCAACTTCAACTTTGAATAATATGCAAATAACTTCGGGTGTGTCTTCAAATCCACCTCCCAATGATATGGAAAATGTACCTATTCAAACAATCTATCAAGGTATGTCTTCAAACCCAAGTTTTTATAATATTGATATTGCTTGTTTAGAAGAAGCTGGATACACAATTGATGAGATTAATAATACTAGGGTTGAAACAATACAGAAACAAGAAAATGATGAAATTATATCTTATAAGAATGTAAATGAGAATGAAATCCCTTTTACATTTGAAAATGAAAATGAAACCCCTTGTGTGAATGAAAATGAAACTCCATCTATGGATGAAGTTGAAAATATTTTTTTAACAATTGAAACAAATGTGTTAAATAACCTTCGTGGTAAAGTTTCTTCAAGACAAATTAGAAATTATGGAAATAAAATATATAAAATGTTTTTTTATAGAAAGAAATTAGGATTCCAATGTCAACTCATGGTGCAATTGATGAGAATGTTTAAAATGAGAAAAGTGATGAAAAAATTAGGTGTTTTGTAAAACCAAAAAAGAAAGATGATTCAGTAGAACAAGTCATATCTAGTGTTGCTAATGCTATTGATGTTATTGGTAAGAAAAGTCGATCAAAAGATAAGAATGCGGCTCGCCGTGCAATAACAACTGCTCTAGTTGATAAAACAGCTTCCAATAAAAGAATGTTAAGTAAGATTAGTAAATGTATAAACTTAAATCCTATAACTTTGATAAGAGCTGCTAAAAGAAGAGAAAGTATTGAAAAAGATCCTATTAATCAATGTTGGAGTTTTAGTGGTAGACTCCCAAGATCAGACATGAAATTAACTAATGAATTTAAATCTTTAATCGAAAAATTTTGGTATGATAATACAAGAGTATCACCTAACATTAGAGATGTCTTAAAATTAAGGGTGGGTTCCAAAATTCGTGAACCTCATCCAAAGCATCTCTTAGATATGACTCAAACTGAATTATATAAAAAAAAATTAGATGCTTCAATCTTACCATTGAATATTAGCATAAGCCAAAGATCATTCGAAAAGTGTAAACCTTGGTATGTTAGAATTAATAAGCAAATCTAATCTCTTGTTGTTGTAAGACTCATGTACAATTTTCATTATTATTATGATATATTTCGATATATAATGCATGCACTTTGCATGCTAACCAAATTGCAAGACATTTGTGGTATTATTTACACCAGCAACCAAAGATTTTATAAAGGTGTCTATTTGTAACCTCTTAAATGGAAACTCATTTTTTTAAAAAGGATGCATATCTGGAGAATGCGATAGATGTGGTAAATTTTCATTATTAGGAGAATGTATGCATGAAAGTAGTTTAGATGAATTTGGAAAACAATTAGTGGATGTAAAAAAAATTAAAAATATTGAGTATTCTTCAAAAGATGGTAAAATTGGAAGACGTGTTGAGCTAATTGTGGAAAAAGTTAGTGTGCATACTTTTATTACTGAATTTAAAGATAAGTTTGTACCTAAATATGTTCAACACTCTCAGAATGCTCATTAGCTTGATAATCAATTCCTCTCTCAAGGAGTGTAAAACACATTTCCAATTGGAACTATATTGTCAATTGTTGATTTTGTTGAAAATTATAAGTACCTTGCTCCACAAGAAGAAACTAACTACAATATTATAATTCAAAGGCAAGTAGCTATATTTGTTCACATTGTTGTATACAGTCAAGATAGTACGTAAGATAATAGAATTTCTTTTGAAAGAGGCTCATTTTATGTAAGTGATAATCGACATGATTCAACCTGAGTTTGTACAATATTGTTTTGATATATTTAATAAAAATTTAAAAGAGAGAGGAATTCAAACACTAGAACATCTCATATGGTCGATACACTGTACTAGCCAATTCAAAAAATGCTAGAATGTTTTATTGGCTATGTGTAGAGTCTATAAGGAAAATAATATCCAACACATATGGAGTTTTGAAGTCGGTCATGGTAAGGGAGAACACGATGGAGTAGGTGCATGTGTGAAAAGAGTTCTTGCTAGAGAGCAACTAAAATTTGAGGATGCCGCAAAATTTAGAGATGCACATGCAATTGTAGATTGGTGCAATACCAAATTATCTACAAGAACAAGTGAGAAATCAATAATTCGACACTTCTTTTGGTTAGTTGAAGAAAATGATATTTTTTCTCGATAGGATTGTGAAACAATTAATGGAAGTGCAAAATGGCATTCATTTAAGAGTTCGAATGCAAACGCATGGACAATATGGACAAGGGAGTTGGCATGCTATTGTCAATTTTGTATTGTAGGTGATTGGCAGGCATGTGAAAATATGGAATGGGTCGAACAATGGCAACAAAGAGCTTTAACGCCTTCATCGACACATGTTCAACATGAAATGACAATTGAAGATAATCAAGTGTTCGCATCAGATGATTATGATCGTGTTTCAGATCTTGTACAAGAAGGTACATTATTTATTGAGTTGAATTTTGTATGTATGCATGTTTATATGAGTTAAATATAAGTCATTTTTTATTGAATTTTGTATTTATTTTTGTAGGACATGTGTATGTTGTTGTTGCACCTCAAGGGAATGAAGAGCAGACAGAGTACTGGCTAGCTAGATGTGTTGAGAGAAAACATAAGTTGGTACATACTAGAGTAGATGATGACAACTTTGAGTATCCAACTGGTTCAGTGGTTGTTGTTGGCACCTGGCTTCGAAAATATTTAATGAGAAAGAATGGCTTTCCTGCATTTGAAGATTATGAAAGACACAAGAAAATTATGCATTATTCACATTTGATTTTGGCAACCAATATAAAACTAGTTAGATATCAAGGGAGGCCTGCTAATAAAGTTTTATGGACAATTTCAATGGATGATCACAAGACAATCATAGATGCATTAAAAAAAAGAGAGGATGCAGATGGTACAATAGAGTAAATAAATATTGGTAAGCATATCTAGTCGTATATATATTTAATTGATATATATATATATATATATTTGTCTTTAATCATTTCCTAATTAAAGTTTTATATCATTTTTTGTTTCAGGTCTCCCAAAATTAGATGCTTTACAAAAAAGAGAGGAGATGCACATATATTACAATGGAATTTCAATCTAGAAACATGTAACTATATATAGTTCTAGATACATTTAATTGATACTTTATAATTGATTTCATATCCCCTTAAGCCATTCTCTTAAAACCCCTTAAGTCATCCTCTTATGTACCATTAATCCATCCTTTTGCAGCCCCTTAAGTCATTCTATCAACTACCATTAATCCATCCTCTTAGGACCTTGTAATCCATACCCTCATATATCTACCCTCAATTTGTCCACTTGCATCCACTTAAGTCACTCACTCAACACCTCTTAATTCATCCTCTTAGGACCCCTCAATCAATATCCTCATATATCTACCCTTAATCCATCCACTTGCATCCCCTTAAGTCACTCTCTCAACACCTCTTAATCCACTTTAACTCATTTTAGGGTTTAGGGTTTATGGTTTAACTCATTCTATCAACTCCCCTTAATCCACCCTCTTGCATCACTTTAACTTATTCTCTCAACTCCCCTTAATCCACCCTCTTACATCACTTTAACTCATTTTAGGGTTTAGGGTTTAAGGTTTAACTCATTCTATCAACTCCCCTTAATCCACCCTCTTGCATCCCCTCTTTAATCCACCTCTTATGCTTAACTCATATTTTAGGGGCTAGGGTTTAGGGTTTAAACTCCATTCTATCAACTCCCTTAATCCACTCTTGCATCCCCTAACCCCACCCTATGTAAGTTTAACTCATTTTTAGGGTTTACTATTAGGCTCAACTCACCATCAAACTCCCCTAATCCACCCTCTCTCTTGCATCCCCTTAATCCACCCTCTTAAAATACCAACCTCATTTTAGGTTTAGGGTTTAGGTTTAACTCATTCTATCAACTTCCCTTAATCCACCCTCTTACATCCCTTCAACTCATTCTCTCAACTCCCCTTAATCCACCCTCTTACATTACTTTAACTCATTTTAGGGTTTAGGGTTTAGGGTTTAACTCATTCTATCAACTCCCCTTAATCCACCCTCTTGCATCCCTTCAAGTCATTCTATCAACTCCCTTAATCCACCCTCTCTTGCATCACTTTAACTCATTCTATCAACTCCCTTAATCCACCCTCTTGCATCCCTTCAACTCATTCTATCACCCCCTTAATCCACCCTCTTCTTGCATCACTTTTTTAACTCATTCCCACTCAACTCCCCCTTAATCCACCCCTCTTGCATCCCTTCAACTCATTCTATCAGCTCCCCTTGCACTCCACCTCTCTCTGTATCACTTTAACTCATTCTCTCAACTCCCCTTAATCCAATCTCTTACATCACTTTAACCTCAGATATCAACTCCTTTAATCCACCCTATATCATCACTTTAACTCATTTTATCAACTCCCCTTAATCCACCTCTTGCATCCCCTTTAATCCACTTCCTCTACTGGCCACTTTTAACTCATTTTATAACCCCTTAATCCACCCTCTTGCATCCCTTCAACTCATTCTATTGGCTCCCCTTAATCTACCCTCTTGCATCCCCTTAATCCACTCTCTTACATATTTTCAACTCATTCTCTCAACTCCCCCTTAATCCACCCTCTTACATCACTTTAACTCATTCTCTCAACTCCCCCTTAATCCACCCTCTTACATCACTTTAACTCATTTTATGAACTCCCCTTAATCCACCCTCTTGCATCCCTTCAACTCATTCTATTGCCTCCCCTTAATCTACCCTCTTGCATCCCCTTAATCCACTCTCTTACATATTGTCAACTCATTCTCTCAACTCCCCCTTAATCCACCCTCTTACATCACTTTAACTCATTTTATCAACTCCCCTTAATCCAGCCTCTTGCACCCCCTTAATCCACTCTCTTACATCGCTTTAACTCATTTTATGAACTCCCCTTAATCCACCCTCTTGCATCCCTTCAACTCATTCTATCAGCTCCCCTTAATCTACCCTCTTGCATCCCCTCAATCCACTCTCTTACATCCTTTCAACTCATTCTCTCAACTCCCCCTTAATCCACCCTCTTACATCACTTTAACTCATTTTATCAACTCCCCTTAATCCACCCTCTTTCATCCCCCTAATCCAACCTCTTAGGTCCCCTTAATCCATCCTATGGCTAACATCATTTGAATTTGTATGGAATTTACTATATGCAATTCTTTTCTTGCATGAATTTTTTACTTAAATGACTCGTAAAAATTGTAGTTACTTACATTAATTATTTTTGCAAGTTCTCATCAATTCGGTCTACAATGTGATTGTTGAATTGAAAAACTATTTTATCTGGAGACTATGTAAATATCAATTTTTGGTATTCACCTAAAAGTTGATAAGCTTTAATTGTATCTACATGCACATATATGTTTCATCATGTTATATAGTTGTACATTAAACTTCTTGATGTACATTATATATGTTTGTTCGATGTCACTTTTTAAATATCTTATTCAAATTGTATAGATTATACATATTTCATGTGTCTTCTATTTACCACATTTTATATAATTATTCAATTGTATAGATTATACATTAAATATACATACAAGGAGATGGTTTTTTGTTTATTGATTCAAATATTTGCTATGTAATTGGAAAATAGTTAGAATTACTTGCCCTTAATTTATTATGAATATGATTTAAGAGACTATTTAAGGAATGTTTTAATTTGTCACCTAACCATGTGATAAGTTATATATATATGAAATTTGATTCTAGATAAGAATTATTATATAGTGCATGTATTACTTGAAAATTTGATAAAATGTAAATATATAGATATGTATATAAATGCATATAATTATGAAAATGAACATAACATGATCTCATAATTGACTGCATATATAATCATCATATTAAATTCAACTGATATAAATAAACACACATATATGATAATAACATGTTCAAAATAAAACTAGAGATCTACATAGTCCATAAAATTTATATGTCAAGTCCAACACATATATTGAAATGAAACTAGAGGTTTGTAGTCCATAAAATATAAAACTATCTAACTCGCAGGCTGATTGGTCAAATCAAGTCTCCTCTTTGTTCCACGTTGACTAGATGTACCTGCATCATGCTGTAAAAGAGTTTAAGAAACTCGAAATTAGATTTAAATTTATTTAGAAATTTTGATATAATTAAACATATTTAAAATTGAAAATATAAACTTTTAGATAAAAAAAACTAATTAAATATCGACTAAATATATTAAAAATGATTTCTAGTATGCATAAATTACTATATGGTCATGTGAATCAACTGGCACATTTTCTTCAACAGGTAACATAACTGTCTGTTGAGAAGATGGAAATGCCTGATCCACTATATCCTGCATATTCATATAAAGCAAACAATATGTGAAAACCTTGAATATATATATATATATATATAAAATGTTCGTAAAATTTGTATAGGAGATTTAAAGTAAAGTTTACAACCTCGAATGATATGACCTCATGATCACGCACCTGAGATTGCCCATGAATAGATGTCAATGATGTCTCAGGTGCGCGGCCCGCCATGGTTATCTCATCAAATCCCTACATATAGATGTACAACAGTTCATATAGATCATTCACACATGTGTATATAAATGTAAAAATTAAATTAGATCTATGATGTGTATTTAATTTAAACTTAACAAACTTTTGAAAGCACACACCTGAGCTGATGATGTCTCAGGAGCGCTCACCACTGTAACTTGTGGCTCATCAATACTAGGAATAGTATGACTTCCCTGCATCTAGATATAATATATCAATTCACACATGTGTACAAATTCAAATTAAATTATATATATATGGACACACAAATTATTTAATATATTTTGGTTCAAGTACCTGTTGAAAAGGTGAGCCCAAATCTACACACTCGACATATACACACGATGATGATATTGAGTTTCGGGCATCACGTCATCATGTGTCTATACACCAAACACAAAATTATTGAATTAATATTATATTATATATATAGTTTGATGTTATTATTTACATGAATTTTTTACATTTCAAACTTGAATTAAATTTAAGTTCAAAAGATGAACATACCTGTGTGGGACGATCCTCAGAATATAGTAAATTTAGGTATGATCCCGCCCCAGATGCATGTGCCTCACCTGAAGTGGATGTCTGAGTATCCCTATAGCCCGAGCCTCCATGCTCTGTATTGGCCACTTCAGTGGCCGCGTGTGTAGTCTGCTGAATGAGATGTCCTGAAAGTGAACTCAATGCTCCTAGTGTAGATAACATGGTTTGTTGCTGAAATGCAGCGGGAATACCAGGAGAAGGAGGAGGAACAAGAGGCGCAACTGGAGCACGTCGCTGAGGATCGACACGTGCTCCTAGTCTATGTTGGGGCATGCCACGCCCAGCTCCCTGAAATGACCTCATATCAAAATAGTTGGGTTTTTTACCCAACTCAAACTCAGCCCATAACTTTCTCAAAAAATATAAGGGCACCTCACTGTTGCCATGTGGTGGAGTATCAAACACCATCCACCATCTCTCCCAAAAATTTGCAGCTATCTGCGGGTGCCTACACCATAAAATTGAAATTCTTTTTTTTGTGGGTGGTATTGGTTCGTTTGTTTGGGGGTTCACAAAATATTGGCACATAGCTTGTTTAGTGATTTTTAGGTTATTGATTTCTTTATATGACAACCCATCTGCATAGAATTGTCTCCTCTCTTCTCTCCATTGATGGAACCTATCTAGGTCCGCATCGATAGATCGAACAAAATCGACAATAGTTTGCATCGTAGATGCAAACCGTGCGAGATGAGGAGGGATTCTAGTCTCATTTTTTATGAGATCTATGTTCCCTTGAATCACAACTAAGTTGGCTCCAATATTATCTCTGAGTTGATTTTGGTCAAATGGAGGAGGGGGTGGGGGTTCAGGTGGTGGAGAATGCGGAGGTGACTGAGGCATATCCTCATGTGGTGGGGTGGGGTGTGCACCAGGATCTATAGGAATTTCTGGATTAGGCATGAAATCCTCTAAAGTGAAAAGTGGATCCATGGACGAGAAATGATATGGCAACTGCATGTTAAACAATTAAAAAATATATATCAACAAACTAATTAAATAATGCACACAATTTCAAAGTTATTTAAAAATCACATTGAACATGCACAAATTCAAAATATATTTCATTTATAACATTAAAATTCAATTTATAACATTAAAAAATCATAGCATTACAAATTCATATTATAAATGAGAGTTGAATAGAAACCGATAGTCACTTAAGAACTATAAATGAGAGTTGAATAAAAACAGAAGGTTAGTAGAACAAGTGATGAAAAATATTGAAAATCATTGAAGACAATTCATAAATCAATCATGACAAATTCCATATAGGGATAGTAATTAAGATACGTTGAATTATTATCCAAGTGACTCCTACAATACCTATTTTTTATAAGTTTTAAGTTGCTCTCTTGGAACCTATGGTTTGTAATTCGTGTACAAATTAGAGTTAGGGTTGGGGATAGGGTTAGGGATAAGTTTAGGGTTAGGCTTAAGATTGGAGTTAGGGTTAGGGTTATAGATAATTAGGGTTAGGGATAAGGTGAGGGTTAGGCTTAATATTGGGGTTAGGGTTAGGGTTAGAGTTAGAGTTAGAATTAGGGTTAGGTTTGGGTTAAAATTAGAGTTACAATTGGGGTTAAGGTTAAAACATGAGTTAGGGTTGAGAATAGGGTTCAGGTTAGGGTAAGAGTAAGAACTAGAGTTAGTTTTGGGGTTAGGGTTATGGTTATGGTTAGAGCTATGGTTAAAATTATGGTTAGGGTTAAGGTTAGAGATAAAATTACATGGTTAAGGTTAGGGTTATGATTAGAGATTGAGTTAGGGTTAGGGTTAGTGTTTGGGTTAAAATTAGATTAAGGGTTATGGATAGGGTAACAATAAGAATTGGAGTTATGGTGGGGATTAGGGTTATGGTGAAGGTTAGTGTTAGGGTTAAGATTAGGGTTTGGGTTAAGCTTAGAGATAGAATTAGGGTTAGGGTTAGGGTTATGGGGTTGAGGGTGAAGTAAGTCTCTAATTTCTCCAACTGGGCAGGTGAGAAAAATCTTGTCACTACAATCAAACTTAGGTGTATAAAGTTTTTTAGCTTACTTTTTATCTCCCTATTCTTCACTTTCTATATTCCTTGCTCATTTCTTGTAGATGGAACTTCTTACCATATTGAAACATTTTTCAAAAGATAAGGCTTCTCTCATATATTTTCATTGATTCAAATATTTTTCTATTAATCTATATTGTTTCTCCTTAATAGATTATTCCTAAGGGATGAGGGGAATGGTTTCAAATTCTTCTTCATCTTCCTATAAAACATGGGGTTTTAGGAATTCAAAAGGGTGTCACATGTTGCTCTACTATTTTTTTTTGTTGATTTTTCCCTCCTTTTGGGATTTTTTATGATTAAATATTCAACCAACTTCCTAGAATTAGCCCATTTGACTCCTTTAGCCTTGATTTAGAATTTGAAAATTCTTTTAGAAGAATTCCTCTTTTTCTCCTTACCCTTTTTTCAATAAAATTTTATGATATCCTAAAATATTTCTTATTTCTCATTGGACTTACGAAAATAAAATAGGGAAATGACTATAATATTTAAGTATGTTATGAGTGCCCTAGTTATGGGGCCACTAGTGTAATAAAGAATGTAATTTTAAAGTGGCATTGATAAAAAGGTTTGTACATGTAGGTTTATTTTGGAGCTTGTAAAAAGGAAAGAAATTAAAAGATAGCTATTTAATTAAATCCTAAGATTGAGAGTGGTATTCTTGTTTATCCATTAATTTTACTTGAATAGATTGGACACCATCTTTTCCTATCACTAGAGATTAGAGGAGGGAACCCCATTTATTTCCATATATAGTTAATGGATGAAAATTCATAAATCAATCATGACAAATTCCATATAGGGATAGTAATTAAGATACATTGAATTATTATCCAAGTGACTCCTACAATACCTATTTTTTATAAGTTTTAAGTTGCTCTCTTGGAACCTATGGTTTGTAATTCGTGTACAAATTAGAGTTAGGGTTGGGGATAGGGTTAGGGATAAGTTTAGGGTTAGGCTTAAGATTGGAGTTAGGGTTAGGGTTATAGATAATTAGGGTTAGGCTTAATATTGGGGTTAGGGTTAGGGTTAGAGTTAGAGTTAGAATTAGGGTTAGGTTTGGGTTAAAATTAGAGTTATTTTTTGGGCATAGGTTTAGGGTTATGGTTAAGAAAAGGGTAAAAATTAGAGTTACGATTGGGGTTAAGGTTAAAACATGAGTTAGGGTTGAGGATAGGGTTCATGTTAGTGTAAGAGTAAGAATTAGAGTTAGTTTTGGGGTTAGGGTTATGGTTAAGGTTAGAGCTAGGGTTAAAATTATGGTTAGGGTTAAGGTTAGAGATAAAATTACATGGTTAAGGTTAGGTTTATGATTAGAGATTGAGTTAGGGTTAGGGTTAGTGTTTGGGTTAAAATTAGATTAAGGGTTATGGATAGGGTAACAATAAGAATTGGAGTTATGGTGGGGATTAGGGTTATGGTGAAGGTTAGTGTTAGGGTTAAGATTAGGGTTTGGGTTATCCTATATTAACCTAATTCCAATATTAACCCTAATTATAATGAAAAAACTAATTCTAAATGTAACCTAAGGGGAGAGAGGTCTCTAAGAGGTTTTTAGTTTTATGTTTTAGGGTTTAGATTTCTAAGTTTAGATAAAATATGGTTTTCAATTTACAATTTAACGTTATTTATTTTTTAAATGCAATTTAAAACTATTAAAAATTGAAATAAAACGCATTAAACAAAAAAAACTTAAATACTAATTCAAAAACAAAAAAACAAGATACAAAGCAAAAAGGGCAGAAATCAACTAACCTGGAGGTCTCAGAG
>VDFB02282941.1:0-18320 GCA_007258455.2 Sequoia sempervirens | reverse complement strand
TGCTTTAATTGGCTTTATTTTATATCCACAATTGGAATCTTTAATTGAGTTTTGGGAAAAAGGAATAGGTTAATTATGAGGTTAATGACTACCTCCTAAAGGAAGATGCCTATGCATAGTTTATAATGGCCTAAAGTCAAGTCGAGTTAGAGTAGTGTATGTGGATAGGATGATTGTCACTTGAAGTATTGAGTGAGAATACTTTGGCCAAAGTAGTGTGATTGCCTTGGCTCCACTGTCAATTCACTGTGTTCCTTTTATGCATGCTAGTTTAGGATTGTAATGCCCACAAGTTCTAGTTATGTAGGGCACAACACTAAGCTCAGAGTGGTTGTTGTTACAAGGTTACTCCACCAATATCTTTGTTAAAGGGAAGGGTCATCTATCCAATGATAGATGTGGGGGGGGGGACCGCATTTGAGTTTATGGTTGGCAAAAAAGTGCTTGAGTGTCTCCTCCTTAGCTAGCGACCAAGATTTGAAAGGAGATTTCTGGACCATTTATATCTATTGCTTTGAAGTTTGGTTGAGCTATGTACGTACTTTGTATTTAATCATTGGAAAAATTGTAACATGTGAAATATGTTATTTGAAATGAAATCAAAATTTAAATTTTTTTATGTCATCTATGTTCATTTGTTTTCTTTTGAAAAATATTTTTTTTATAACAATGGTTAGGAAACATAGTTTATTTACTTGAAAACTTAAGAGATTTACTTGAGTGAACAATTGACATGTTACACACTCTCCCCTCATGCAAATTGCTTAGACGCATTCCTAAAGCAATTTGTAAATTCAACACACAAAAACAAGTCATTCCTCACGTGGAGCTTTTGGAGCTGGCAAAATATCTCTTTGTAGGCCCAATTACCTATCTTTTTAGTCGTGAATCTCATTTTTAGGTCACAAATATCTTTATAGACTCGATAATCTCCTTTGTTTGCAGAGTGATATAAATCCTCTACCCATGTTTTTCACGTGTAGGGTGGCGTATACGCAGGGTAGAGTTTGAATTTGTGACGTGATTTTAATCTATGTGTAGTCTAAGAGGATCTTCTCCAACGTGCAAGTCCAATCAATGAAATTAGAGATCCTACCGACCTACATAGAGATCCTATGCAACAAGGAAAGGAGGGGCATTAAATCAAAGATTTGGATCATTCATCGATCTACAAATTTCACAAGGTTGTGCCCCTCTACCAATCCATGTGCCCTGCACAAGGTCACCAAAAAGAAGAATGCATGACACAGGCTCTTCTTTGACTATTTAGTGTGTTGCATAAGTCACATGTGGAAATAATAGAGGTTGGCCGTAACATGTGCATGGTAGCAATGTAATCCTTGCAGAATGCAACAACAAATGAGGAGAAGCCATTGGGAGACATAAAAAGAAGTGGAAATAGGCATAGTGTGGGACAAGGGATCATTATATTGAGATGACCTATAGTTTCTTTGTTCCTAATTATTAGACACTCTCCACGGTACATGCCAACAACATCTACTCGGGTTTACATTTGATTGTATTTATTAATTAATTGAAAATAAAAAACATATTGTATTTTGATTTTCAATAAATTAATAAATACGGTCAAATGTGCAGTCTGATGGCTGCATAGACAATTCAGTACATGCCTTGGTCTATTCTTAATGTCCACTTTGAGTGACGACTATATGGGAGATTCTCCATATTGGGTGCATTGCCACCAAGAGACCTAGTCTAACTTGCACATGTATCTTTCACTTGTTTCCATCTCCTTCATAGCAGTTAACAAATCCTCCACTTCACTTTGACTCAACCTCAACATCATTTCGACCCCTTCCACTTGGCGTGCAAACCAAACCTCAAACGTTGCTCAACCACAATATTCAGGTTTTATGTTAGTGGTTTATAAACATTTATTGGCATTATTCGACAACTATTTTTTGGTTTGAAACCTTGGATTAACTATAAAGTGTTTGCAAAGGGGGGTTTTTTTTCATTTTTTGTCATAGTGAAAAATTTGTAAAAGAGAAGTCAATATTTTCTTTTGCAATGAATTTAGCAAATGGAAAGTGTTTATAGGAGGAGGTTTTTTTTTTTTGTCATTGTTAAAAATTTGTAAAAGAGGAATCTTCTTTTTTCTTTTTCAATGAATATGGCAAAGAGAAGTTGTTTATAGGGGGAGGTGAAATTTGCTTTTGCTTAGTTAAAAAAATGTAAAAGATGAGTCATTTTTTTTTTTTTTTTGCAATGAATTTGGTAAAGGGGGTCATTCCTTGAATAAGGGGGTTTAATTTTATGTTTTTGTCATTATTAAGGTTTGAAAGACATTTGTCTTCTTAATCCACCTCATAACAATAAAATTTGAAGAACTCTGTAACGGGTATGTGCAGGATCATGATGGGCCAAAAAGTGGCAATATGATGGGTATGTGGTTGATGATATTTTTTACCCACAATTGATGAAATGAAAAGGGTTTTTAAAGGAGATTCTCAGCTTTCCACCAATATAAATTATGCTTTACTTTGAATTTAATAAGTAATTATTATTCATTTTCTATTCAAATTATGATGAAATTCCTAATTGATAGACTAATTAAAAACATCTATAGATTTCAAATGATATCAGTTTTTTTTCAATCCAAAACATGTGTCACATTCTATTCTTCACATACTATAGGATTAAAAAAAGAAAAAATGAATTTCATGAAGTTTTGACCAAGTTAAGGTGGTTAGACATACAAGTTTTTTATACTTTTTAAAAGTTGTAATAAAAAATTTATAATTAATTGTTTACTTTAAAAAAAATTACAAGAAAATATGCATCACATCGGGACATGAGTCCTCTACTTATATCTAAAATATTATAAAAAATATTATCATTTTATTGTGGTTAGGGTGGTCAGACAGACACCTTATATTTTCCTTGAAATTTAAGTACTACTACATTGAAATTTAAAATTTTCACCATTTATAGATTTTTTATTTTATGAAACAAACCTAGTAGTTTAGAAACTACATTCAATTTGCTACAAATTCTATTCATACATATTTTTGAAATAATATAGATAACTTATTCAAATTTTTACATCAAGTTGCCTAACTCTAATTTTTTTATTTTTTTGCCACTTAAGGGCCTATTTTTTCCATGGTGATCTTGCACATACCCTAACAACAAAAATGTGTGTAAAAGCACTCATATAAATTGTCAAAAACTAAATGTGTGAAGGGGATTTCAGAAATAATTATGCTTGTACTAAATTATAAAGTGTAATGGGGGTTTTTTAGATCACAACAATGAATCCTCGAGATTATCGCCTCATGTGAGTGTGCCTTGGAGCACATCCTTTCTCAGTTTCTTGTACATCTGTACATTCCTTGCACACTCTTGATCTTAGTTGGTTCTTCTTATATTGTCCTAGCATTAAGGGGGGACTATGATGTGTTATGCTAATACTTCTTTTAATGAAGCAATGGAGGAATCTTCTTTTTGGGAGGCCTCATGAACCTTATATCTTGATCTCTCATATAGGGGATTATTTTAGTGGATCATAGTTTGAGATTCTAATACTTCTAATCACAGTACTATCTATTTTTTTGACTTCACAAAATTTAATTGACTTTGTGTACACTAGTTGAGTAGTGCATTCATATGTTCACTCATGTAGTGCTTTGCATCTCTCATCTTGATCCACATTTCTTGGAGATTTGTTGATTCCAATAGACACCAATTCATCAGGAACAAAGTTAACATCTTTGACACGCTTCAAGAGTTCTTCATCATCATGTTCCTATCATCAAGGGACATATTTTTAAAACGTCTCAAATCCTTTTAATTCTCTTTCTTGGAGAGGATTTTTGTTCCCATTGGGTTATCTCCAAGTTTTCTCCATTTGTAAGAGAATGCATTGTACATGGATACCTAACATGGCCTCTAGTTGGGACCCATCTTGTTTCTATCTATTGCACTTTTGTGATCTCCACAAGAATCACTTGAGGGTGGGTGTTAGTGTGAATAATTTAATCTATTCACTATACTTAAGTGTAGTTAGGTTGATGAGGTTAGAAAACACCTTTTATAACTAAATGTGCAACCTTTAAGCCTTTATTACCAAGTTATTTGGTTAAGGGTGATCCAACAATAGTGGTTTACAATTTTTGTCCAAACTAGACACTGAAATTATTATTTTTAACTAAATCTTCACATTCGAGCACCTATAGTGGCTAAACTGTGAGGAATTTGTAGATGATGCAAACTAGAGTCCTATCACATTTTGTCTGTAGATTCTACAAACATTTTTTTCAAAAATTTTGGAATCAAATTGCACTTCTTTTTCCATCTCCCACGAAAATCATTTTTTTCTTCAAAAAACAACATTTTTAAAAAGTGACACACACCATATTAGGCATTACTTTTTTTCCATGAAGGATAAAATTATAATTCTTTCAAATTTAGATTTACAACTCTGATATCTAGTGCTCCCACTTGGTTAGATAGTTTTTTATTGAACATTTTTTCTTTAATCAAGTTTTGAAGTCAAACCAATTATAATTCAGACATAGTACGATCATATAATGCGTAACTTTTTTTTTGTATATATTCGAAATTTTTTTTTTTTTTGGTTGGATCAAGGATTTAAATATATGGTGCACTCATATTTTTCAATTTTTTTTTGATAATTTGCTATTTTTCCACATGTGTAGAATAGAGACCTTCATTTTCAATGAAAAACCTATGTTTAATAAAACTAAAAACCAAATACATAATAAAACCAAAACATATTAAAATTATATTTTTTGGATAGCTCGTTGAAAGGAATACCTGATCCCTGATTCCAGTTGGGTTTGTAAAGATTCCTCCATTTTCATCCTCAACCCGAAGCTTCGAAGCATAAAATTTAGGTTTTTTTGTAAACAAGGTAAAAAATAGGGAGAAGTGGGGTTCGCCCAAAAGGGGTTTTCATTTTATTTTTTTCCGTACATGCATTAAATGGGTTCATTCGAACCCTAGTTCAAGCGAACCCTTTTTTGGTTCGTTTGAACCAATGAGTTCATTCGAACCCCTAGAATGAAAGTTTTTGGCATGGGGTCATTTTTTATAAGTTTTCCTTCCTCATTTGAATTGTAAACTACTTTTGTGGGTTTACTCTTAACATCATGAACAAAAAAATTTAAGGTTGGAAGCCTTTCCATGTCACCTAAAAAGTCACTCAACACTTGGCATCAAGGTTGATGACTTGGTCATAGAGGTTCTTGGTTTGCACACTCTAAGTATTCCTAAGGTTGACACCTATAGGACACTTGTCTACTCTTTTGTGCCACTTGATGGGGCACTTGTCAATTTGCCTCATAGGTGGATTACATCTTCCTTGCCTATATATGCAAGGCCTTGTACTCATTATCATTTGGATCATCTAAATACAATCTTTACATTGTTTACTTGTGCTTGTTATTTTATCTCCTAGATCTTCCTAATTCTTATACATGCTTGGCCTTAAGTTTTCAGTGTTTGTTTCTAGATTTCATACCCATTAAATTTTAATGGGAGCATCATATGTTGATCCTAAGTTTGATGAGCTTGTAAATCTCCTAATCTAAGAGGAAGTGAAGTTAACTCATATGGGTCTCATCATTTCTTCTAAGTCACAAGCATTGTTGGCTAGTGAGTCTAAGGTACACAAAGAATTAGGGAATCTTGATAAGAAGCTAAACAAGAATAAGAAAAAGACACATAAAGAAGATGATCCTCTCCCTCTCAAGGGGAATCATTTAAGAAGGAGAATCCTACATGTACATATTGTAAGAAAATAGGGAATGATGAACATCAATGTTATTCAAAATAGATTGATGAGTTGAAGGATCTTCTTAAGAAGCATCAAATCAATTTTCCTTCAATGCAAAATCGTTCATCCTCTTCTTTTTCATCAAATTATGATAGACATAAGGGGAAAGCACTTTTTGCAATTGATTATTTTGAGTCAGAGAGGTGGATACTCAATTCAAGAGCCTCACATCACATGACTTCATCCAAGAGGTATGTTTGCTTCATTTGAGTCTTGTTCATCACCACACATCTTTATGGCTAACAACACATATATGTGTCTTTGTTGGAAGGGATCCATTGACATGGATGATAGAGAATTTAATAATGTTCTTTGTGTGCCCTCATTATCAACCAATATCCTTTCTATCCATTAGATCACACATGATGGAGTAGGTAAAAGTGTTGAGTTCACACTAGATTCTATCATAATCTAGGATTTTCATAGCATAGATAGAGTTGCAATTGGGGAGGTTGATCATCAATCTTAGGTCTACACCTTGTCACATTTTTCTCCTATTATTTCTTTGGTAGGTGTTAGAATTCAAGCATTTAGTGTGGAAACTTTTGATGAGATTTAATATGGTCATTTGAATCTTGGTATACTTTCATCTAGACTAAGGATCTAGTGACATGTGTTGATATTCAATCTCCTTCATTTACTATTTCTTCTAATGATGTATTTTTTTCCATAGTTTTTTCTTGCAATTAAGTGTAGTAGGACATACACCATCTTCCAAAGATGGCTACTTGGGATAAGTACTTGATAGGAATTGTTGGTTTGTTTTGTGAACTTCCCTCAACTCAAATTTGGGAGACACCTTTGATTACATTCATCTTCTCTTTGATGGAGATGAGCCTTCTTCAGTTGTTGTGAAGGAACAAGTTCTAACCTTATTTTTCATTCTCTACATGATCATTCTTTGCAGATTGACATAAGTGAACTGATTATTTTTAATAAATTCAGAGGAGGCTTCTTTGTTTTCAGAGGAGGTATCTTTGTCTTTGGATTGTGTTCTACAATCATTTCTAGGATATTTGGATTGTCATTTTTTGCAGCACATGGCTTAGAATGCCTATTTCGAGTATGAAAAATTTTGGCATCGACATGGACACACTTGAGAATTCTTAAGATACATAAAAAATTATTCATCTTCCTTAATCTTCCTTTCAAGAATGGGAAGACATCCTTCATATCATCTTGGTTGTGTTTCTTCCTAGGGAGGAATGTTGTTTGATGAGATTGGATCATCTTCAACATTCAAAGTCGAGCATCTACCATCATTACAGAAGACTCAACATTGAGGGGGGGTGGTATGATCTCTCACATGGTCTCTCTTCTTCTCTCTTATTGTAGGGTCTTTCTCTTCACATGGGGTTTTGTATTTCTCATTCTTCATTGGGAGCATTTAGTTTTCATCTATTTTAGGGAGGAGTTTTGTCCCACTAGGTTTTCTCTTTTTCTCCATTTGTGAGAGATTGCATTTTTACATGGGTACCTAACATGTCCTTGTAGTTGAGATCCATCTTTGCATCATTTGCATAACAATCTTCTACTCCCTAAGTTACACTTAATGAGGGTGTTGATGTAAATAGGTGTTTTACCTAACTAGTTCATTAGTGGGTCCTATTTACATGTTAAGTTTACTTAGGTCCTAGGAGGGAAGATCTTTTTAGAAGGTAATAATTTTCATTAGATATTAGCTTATCTTTTGACTTTTAATAATTGTGTCCTATGTCATTTAATATTAGTTGTCTCATGACATAAGATTAAGCCACTTTTCAAGATCCTGTCTAATCCCATGTCTCACCTTGGCTATATAACTAGGTGGTCTCATGTGTAAATATAACATTGATACAATATTGATCAATCATATGATCATAATAATCATTTGCATCCTTTCATAGAATAGCACTATTCTCTCATAGTTGATCTCTCTTGTTCTTTCATGAAATTCCTAGATCCTGGGTGGATATAATCTTCATCCAAATCTTTCATGGTGTAGATTAATCTTTACCAACTCTTACAATATAGAATCTAGAGTACTTACATTTGTAGGAATGCCACTCATATGATGAAAATGCAAAAAGGATGATGTACATATGTAGTAGTGTGATGTCTAAAAGATTATTTTAGTTTATATACCTTGTAATTGAATGTGCCCTTGAATGATTCAATTGTTTTTTCTAATGAATTAGGATTATATATACATAAGTGTTCTAGGTTGCTCAATTCAATATTATTTCATGTAGGTTGATAAACACAAATTAGTTTCCAAAATTTTTGGTCCTAGGGTATACAATTTGAATTATAAGTGAGAGATTGGCCATCAGATTACAAGTATCACACACAAAGCATACTTAGTGATCCATAATTGAACTACATTATTCCATATAAATCAAACATATATGATATTACAATACATGTTATATTTTAAATGTTGTTACATTCTCAAATGCCCAATACAATCATGTTAGCAAATATGACAAGAGAAAACCATTATGACAGTGAAAATTTTCCTAGAGAGATACAAATAATTTGGAGACATTCTCTATATAATACTTGTATCATCGGATCTTGCATTTGTTTCACTACTTCATTATCTTTTTGAAACTAGACATGACATGATTGAAGCCTTAGATAAACCCTATACCTTTGTAGTCTCTAGTTGCACCCCCAAAAACCAACCTCATGCTAAAATGATCCAAAAGAACATGTTTTAACACCTACATGTTGTCTGACCCTAATCACTATATTGTAGCAATAAAATATCATGGTTGAGAATATATCGTGTGCATAATAACAACAACAATGAATTTTGTGAAGTGGGGGAGCTACAACAATCATGGCATGTAGCTAGGAGAGCTATCGCTATATTAAGTAAACAAACAATGTTGTTTCACTTGGTGCCTAAAACCCTTTTGAAATACTTTTGAAACAATATTGACACCATCCATTACATATCGGTGAAAAAAATGGTTGTCATAACTTAGGGAACATAAACTCAAGATTGAAAAACCACACCAAAATATTGCCAAATACAATCATCTTTAAATCTTGCGCACAATAGAATTGAATCCCTACATAATCAAACCAGCCTTATAATAGGAACATTATTTTATTTTAGGGAAAATCAACTCGAGATTGAGAAACCACACCAAAATATTGCTAAATACAGTCATGTTTAAATCTTGCACACAATAGAATTGAATCCCAACATAATCAAACCAGCCTTATAATAGTAACATTGTTTTCATTAAAGATATAAAAAATCAATGTGTCCCATTGAATCGCACGTAAGTGTGAAAATACCATATGCCTTCAACAATCAGTTAGATGGGTTGTGTGCATAGAGTTCAGTGGAATCTATAATGCAGATAGGTAAGCCCAAGTCGAGAAGAGAGAAGAAAATGAGATAATCATTTAATATACCAAGCTAACCACTTCTTTGTTTAGTGCCGGTATCGAATACAATTGAAAATGGTTTCGACAAAATAAGAGTGACGTCCTGCAAGCTCAAATTGTCATTATCGTTGAAGCTATGCACAATTATAGTTGAAACAGCAATTAATGTAGTTCAAAATGCCATTATTGTTTTAAATGCCATGAATAGATCTGGTCGAAATACTAATCAATGTAGTTTTAGTAACATATGTTTGCGATCTCAAATCTGGAATATATTAAAAAATTAACCTACCGCCCACTCTGTCCAAAAAATGAATAAGTTTATCCAACGTGTTGCATGTGAGAAATTATCAACATTGTCAGCCACCACGTTGTCCATTCTTCATCCATCTTCCCAAAGAAACTCCTGTTTCTTCTTTTTCACGCTCTTTAGTTATATGTCGAGCCTTAGAGAGTGCATTAATTTAGCAAAATAATATCTTATGAGAGACCATTTAAGTAACTCTTTCAAAGAGCATGCAACGTTATTTTCTATGTCACAATCATGTATGAAGTATAATTTTAAAATAAACATATATTTGAGAAATGAAATATGTCCAAGTTTTCATTTCATACATGATCTAAATTTGGTAAAGGGAATTTCTTAATTTTAAGTCAATTAGTGTAATCAATTCAATAATTAAATTTTGGAGCACTCTTACTTATAAGATATGTTTTTCTAAGAAAAGATAGTTCTATATTAATTTCATTTCTCTTTAATTGTCCTTAAATCTAGGAGCACCCTCTTAAGTGTTGAAAATCTTGAAGTGGCAAAAATCCACTCTATTATCATTTGACTGTCAATTGACAACATCCTAACCATGAACCTTGTCATAACAACCTAAATAAAATTACATTCCCTCAACCTACTTTTGTGCCAATCCTTTAGGGTGTTGGAGAATAATTTAGTGTGTTTCGACACATACACACATGAAAATTGAGAGGCAACTATTACACAATATTGTTCATGCATTTTTATCACTTCCCTATATTCTCCTTTGTGTTAAATTGAAGTTCAAATTTCAATAATTTGAAATAAAGAATCAAAACCTTTCAAATTTGACATTCTATTGTAAGTGGTTATGTGGTCGTTTGGTGATTGCAAAATTATGAGGGTAGTCATGAAACTAGTAAAGTGGTTACAAAATTTTCAAAGTGTGCAAATTTGTCACCTATTTGTAGTGAGTAGTTCCATCACCAATTGAAGAATGGATCTTTTTATCTAATGTTCTTCTATTCTCTAACCTATTTGATATGCTTTGAACCATCACAAAGTTTCCTTCTATACTAAGGATTATTTGTCTAATTTAAAATCATCAGTATGAGACAAGAGGAGCCTTGTGACAACTTTTTGATTTTAAACATTAGTAATTGACCCCATGATAATGTTACTTGGATTTTTTTTTTTAATGATTTGCTATATAATGTGATCTAGATTTAATAATAAATAATAAATAAATGAATAATCATGTATCCAAATAAAATATTTGAGGATTTTTTAGTTGAAGAAGGATGGGATAAGAGTGCTTACTTATTTTTTATGAGGTGTAATGTGATTTTTTTGTCGATATATTGGTATGTTGTGATCAATGGTTAAAAGCTACAATGTTATGTGAAACTGTAAGAAAATGATCAAGGCAACCTTGCTCATATAAGAATTTGATATTATGGAATAGGTGGCATCACACATTCCTAACCAATTATCGTAACCTATCCTTTATTGCCATGAATGTGCTAGTTTTGTTTTACTTGGCTCATGTACTTTAAAAAACATTATTGTACTGAAAAGTGATGAAGTTTGATTTGAGGAAAGGGGAGGAACCTTAGGATTGTCACAACCAATCCCCTAAAATAAAGTACTTGCATTTGTAGACATGCCACTTGTATGATGAAAATAAAAAAAGGATGATGTATGGATGTAGTAGTGTGATGTCTAAGAGATTTTTTTAGTTTAGATACCTTGTAATTGAATATGTCCTTCATTGAATCTTTTGAGTTTTGCTAATGACTTGGGAATATCTATACATAAATGTTTTGGGTGCTCAATTCAAGATTTTTTCATGTAGGTTGATAAACACAAGCTGGTTTCCAAAAAGGTTGGCCTTACGATAGAAAATTTGAATTATAAGTGAGATCGATTGGACCACACCATTTGGCCTCATTCATAGAATTAATTCTATCATGCAACCTAGTCCAAAAAGTTGCTTTGGAGTATGGATTTTTTCTTTTGAAAGGGTTTTCCTTACATAAAACATTGTGTTATGATATATTGCTTTTATATATTTTTTCTATAATTATATGATTAGTTTAATTTTTGTACACACTTTCTCTCATATATTCATATTGGAAAAGTATTCCACACTTCTACTTCCTTTTAATATAATTTTTTTAAAATTTAAAAACATTATACCTTAGACCTAGCTAATATAAGTATTTTTGTATCTTATCAAATTATTCAATTGAAAAATAAACCTTATTATGATTAAAAAAATGTTCTTCATACTATCTCAATTGTTGAATATTCTTTTCTTATGTAGCTCCTTTATAAATTATTATTCTTTTATTGTAATTTTAATTTGGTTCAATATTAAATATTGAAATAAATGAAAGATAAAATTTTCAATGTATCCCATTGAATTCCATATAATTGTAGAAATTTCTTGTTAATCGATACACTGTATTTCATTGTGGACACACTTTGAGACATAAACTTGTTTCAGATCCGAAACAACTAAACGTGAAATGATTGACGGGTCATTGTTTACTAATTATGAATAAAGTTGAATCTCCCTTGCTTCACGTCTAGAAACAAATTTTCATGCAGGATGGTTGAGATTATCTCATTTTTTCACCACTTATCATTTGATATAAACTGTTCTATACTTATCTTCACCATTTTCATTGTCATTAGCTTCAAACTCAAGTTATCGTCTTAACCACCAACTATAAGAGTGTAACCATCATCCCCAACTATAAATTAATTACTACTATGTAAATCCTTAGGCTATTGGTTCCTTCGTCAGCAATTCTTTTAATAGATTGATCAATCTATATTACATTGACTAAATTTTATAGTTCAGGTAAAATTTTGAAAAGACCTTCCAAATTTCCAAAACGTGTACTTATAATTCGTTTACTTACTGTTAATAGATTGAAGCAACGACTATTGGAGATTGTTTTTGGTTCATCTAATTTTATTTCTTTTGATGTGTTAGGGCTTCGTAAATTTTTCTTGCAAACTCTATCCATTTTCTCATCGGCATTGTTGACACCATGACACTATTTGTGCAAAATCTCGAGGCAAGTCACTTACCATGGTCTGAATGAGTTTTATGTTTTTTAAATATTCTTCGCCCAATATTTTCGTTCAAAAGACATAAAAATCTTGTCTCCCCTAATTTTGTATCAACGTAACCCTTTTTTCCCGTGCAAGTGCTAATTTCATAACTAGTGAGGGTATGCATTATGCTTTCATTTATGAAGAAACATTTGTATGTATCCTCAACAATTTGTCGATGGGGTGTGGACAAAATTCACTCGAATCTATAATATAGCTAGATAAAGCCAAAGTCGAGAAGAGAAAAGAAATGAGATTAACACGTAATCTACCGACCCAACCACTATGTGACCTCTCGAATACAATTGAAAATGGTTTCGCCAAAACAAGAGTGACGCCCTGCAAGCTCAAATTGTCGTTATTGTTAAAGCTATGCACAACTATGGTTGAAGCAGCAATTAATGTAGTTTTAATAACATATGTTTGAGATCTCCAATCTGCAATATATTAAAAAATTTAACCAACCGCCAACTCTGTCGAAAAAATAATTTAAGTTTATCGAACGTGTTGTATGCGAGAAGTTATCAACATTGTCAGCTACCACGTTGTCCATTCTTATCTGGGCCTCGATTGGTCCCTATAAAACTTGGCCCATTTTTCATCCCTCATAAACTCCCGTGTCTACCTCTTCTTCTTGTTTGCTAATAATGGCGAACGCCTCTGTTGCCGGTTTGGTATTGATCTTGGCTGCTATCTCTGCCATATCGTTGGGTACTGCTGAAGGTGAAGGCACACGAAAGCCATATGTTGTTCACATGCTCAAGTCCGTGAAACCCAATCATTTTACTTCACACCAGAGGTGGTATGCTTCAATGCTTGATCAGGTCTCGCAATCAAGGGAGTTGTTATATACATATCATACTGTCTTGCACGGCTTTGCTGCGACGCTGAGCAGCGCAGAGGTTGAGGCCATGGAGAGTATGGACGGCTGCTTAGCTGTAATTCCGTCCTCTGTCCATCAAGTAGAGACCACGCACACACCTGAGTTCCTCGGCCTTGCTGACCCCTCTGGACTCTTGCTGAATTACTCCTCTTACGGCGAAGATATCATCGTGGGCGTGATTGACACAGGAATATGGCCTGAGAGCAAAAGCTTCAGTGATGCAGGCCTTGGACCCGTTCCCGCTAGATGGAAAGGCAGTTGTGAAGTTGGGCAGAAGTTTAACTCCTCAAACTGCAATAAGAAAATCATCGGAGCTCGATACTACTTCAAAGGCTACGAAATGAAGCTCAATACTAGCATTGATCCAATCTCAGAATACAAATCTCCTCGAGACAGTGGTGGGCATGGGACACACGTAGCTTCCATTGTTGCGGGAGCTCCGGTGGATGTTTCCAGTTGGTTTGGTAATGGAAAGGCGAGAGGGATGGCCCCTCGAGCCAGGCTGGCCATCTACAAAGCGTGCTGGAAAAAGGGTTGTGTCGACGCGGACATAACTGCTGCGATAGATCAAGCGATTGCTGATGGTGTCGACATCATTTCAATCTCAATCAGTTCTCAAGATCTGCCTTTTTACAAGAGCACAAGGGCCATTGCAGCATTCGGGGCCATAAAACATGGGGTTCTTGTCTCTGCCTCGGGAGGAAACAGCGGACCATTTTCATCTACTCTGAGTAACACACTGCCATGGATTACGACTGTGGGCGCCAGCAGCATCGACAGAGCTTTCCCCGCTTTTGTACAACTGGGCAATGGAGCGACATACAGAGGCACCTCCACCTACAAAGGAGGAGATGGAAAGTTGCATGGGCCCTTCTCTCTGGTGTATGCCTCCGCCACCAACAGCTCAAAGCGTTGTCTTGAAGGCAGCCTCGACCCCAATGTGGTGAATGGTAAGATAGTGCTGTGTGATCAGTTATTAGTTTCCAAGAATCCAGGGGAGTCCATTGCTTTGGGGAAGGGGATCGAAGTGGCCAGAGCAGGTGGTGTAGGAATGATTGTTGCAAATGAAGTGCATCTCGGAGCACAGCAGCGGATTACCGAACCTAATAACCAGCCCTCTAATAGTCTGCCCTCTATGACCATCAGTTTTAGAGCCGGTGAAAGAATAAAATCTTACATCAACAGCCCGTTGAATAATGCAACGGCAGCAATGAACATCACAGGCTTGACTATTGTTGGGAAAAAAATAACTGCTCCCATAGTCGCTGCGTTTTCTTCTCGGGGACCGAGTAAAGCATATCCACTTATTCTGAAGCCTGATATGATTGCTCCGGGTCTCAACATTTTGGCGGCCGTGGGAGATGGTTACGAATTCATGTCAGGGACTTCAATGGCCTGCCCTCACGTGAGTGGCGTTGCAGCGCTGATAAAAGCCGTGCATCCCATGTGGAGCCCCGCGACCATAAAATCTGCTCTGATGACGTCTTCTTACGTTGTTGACAACGCAAACGACCCCATCAGAGATTCATATACCGTGCTGCCAGCTGACCCGTTTGCTCTTGGTGCAGGTCACATAAATCCCGAAGCTGCGGTGGATCCTGGACTTGTCTACGATTTGGGGCCTCAAGACTACATCAATTTTCTCTGCTCTCTCAACTACACCAAACAACAAATTGCTCTACTCACCAATGAGGCCTGCCCCAACTCCAGTTTGGAAGTCACAGATCTCAATTACCCCTCATTTTCCGTGGTTTTCAAATCAGGTCAACCAGTTCAGGTGAAGAACAGAACACTGACGTACGTAGGCAGCGCTCTCGATGTTGAGTACAAGGTGAGTGTGAAAAGCCCGAGTGGCGTGAAAATAAGCGTGGAGCCAGATCAATTGAAGTTCAGAACAGCAAACGAGCAAGCCAAGTACAGTGTGAAATTTGAAAATGAAGGGACAGCCAAAGCTGGCACAGTTGGATCTGGAGAGATAACTTGGAATTCTATCAACGGAGGGAAACACATTGTCCGTAGCCCAGTAGTTGTGGTATTCCAAAGTTCCATCCTATCACTAGATCATTCGGTGAGTAACACCACTTATACTTTTGGTCTGCTTTCTGTCGAGTAGAAGGCTGTATTCTGTAGCAGTTTGTCTGCCCTCTCCTCTTCTCTGTTTATCCTTGTTTTCTTAACTATATTTCGAATTAAAAAATAAAATAAAATAATACGGCTATAAAATAATTGCATGTGTCCCGGGAGCAAATTTAGCTTATGAGGCACCATTGCCATGTTAAGATGCAGGCATCTATCATATGTCTATGCTTTTTCTTTGAAAGGGTATTTATATTTCATTGTAATATGAAATTTGCATATTCATGTGATTTTTCATTTTAGATTGGAGAGTACTCTGAGGTAATATTTAAATATTATAAAGAATATTATATTAAATTATTTCCTTTTTTAATTTCTTTATTTATTTATATACAGATTTTAATATATTTAGTTTTATCTTATCTATTCATACAAATACTTTTATAAATTCATCTTATCTATCTATTTATCACACTTTTCAAGTACTTACATTAATTTAGTTGTTTGCTACTTGAATCTAACCACTAATTTGTTCTAGAAAACATATGTAGGTGTGGCGGTGACCTTAATGTTACAAACTTGTGCCTAATCAATTTAAAATTTGAAATTCACATTTGACCAACTAATCTCCTTCACCCCTTTATCTTGGACCAACTAAACACACTTTAAAATAATGATATTCAATGGCATTAAATGCAAGGATGATTATTTATAAGCAAGCATTTTAAGGTGTTGAATATATTCATTCTAATCATCCCACAATCAAGTGTTCAATTATTATACAAATTGATTAATGGTGACACACTTTAGTGTAATGCAATCAAAAGAGTGAAGAATTTGCATCACATTGCTTGTTGGAGTCCACCTTAATGTTTCCTTGAAATAAGATAAACCATCTTGCATTGGAAGAGTGAAAGAGGCTGCACAAATGAGAATGCAATGTGAAGAGTTCACACAATGCAATAAGACCCAACCGCCTATCATAGACTAACAAGCTTCTCATATTTGTTTATAACAATGCAAGCATGGACATCAGTGGCCCCTAGAAAGTATGACATATTACTTGAGTACATATGTTTTCATATCACAAGCTAGACATAAAGCTTAAAAAAATTTATAATGCAAGAAACAAACATGATGCAATGAGGGCATGACACATAGGACGCAAGCAAAAGCCTTGGGCCATAATATGACCATGACCTAGTAATACATAAAGTGAGTATAGGAAAACACTATATAGCAAAGGAAAGGGGATAGTAATAATATGAAGAATAAGGGGATTAAGGTGTGGACTTTAAGTGAATCAACAAGGAAGGCTGATCAATGTAAAATTATAATAGCATAAAAATTTCATTAGAAAAGACCTTTATAAATTTAGGACTAAGGTTTTAGCAACATAGAAATAAACCATAAAACCTTAAAGATCAGGGAGAGAAAACCCTAAGGATCTTGGTAAGAAAATTTAGAACAATCCAATAGAGTGCATCTTAGATATTACCAAACATCTTTCAAATTATAGAGATCAATAAACATAGAAAACATATCTCCTACACCCACATGTACAAATTATCTTCAATTCAAAATTTTCACTTGCGAAAGAATGCTCATGTTAAAACAAAATTAAGTTTGAAATTGACAATATTAAATAAAAAATAAATTTACCAACAATAATAAGATTAGAAAAGTATTCATAATTATCTAAAGGATTAGTAACATTTTTTGATCTTCTTCAAAAAATTCTTATTCATATTTATCTCTTTTTAATTGAATATAGTGTGGAATTTCTTGAACCTTAATTTATTGTTTAAGATATCATTCTTTTGAAATCTTCTTTCCTCTATTTCTTTTGTATTTTAATTTCAAAAAAACCATGTTAAATCATGGTCCCTTTATATATTTCTATTATTCTCCATCATACAAATTGTATTATGTTTAACCTAAGATAACTTGAGGTCTAAAATTTTCACCTTGTTATCTATTCACTTACAATTCTACATGCAATTTAAGTGGTTACCAAAATCTTCATCAAATATTATCATGTAATCCTCTAATGGTTAACATCTAGATATTGATATAAATATGTATTCAAATATTTAATTAAATTTCTAGACTTAGGCACTCTAGGTCTCAACATGCCCATTTTATCCACTTATAAACCCCATCACATTGAACATATACATTCTAAACTAGGGGCATTATGTAAACCCTAAAAATAAATCTTATACGTGAAAATCAAAACCTTACATATTAATATTGAATTAATAAACATTAGATTTATCCCTAGGTAATGAAAAAATAGAAAATTAAAACCATAATCCATGCCATTGACTGTAAAATATAAAACTTTGTAGTGTCAAAAATCACATGGTGTTGCAATTTCATACTTGTGCATTGCACTTTCTTTAATTTTTATCTTTATGATAAATCTTATATCTTGATTTTAAAGATTCTAGTTCTATAATTGAAAAAGATGAAGCATTATCGACATAAGATTTAAAAATAAACATAATTCCTTTGGATTATAGTGGCATGTGTAGACGTCTATATGATGCACTAGCATCCCAAAATATTTGAGATTCAAAAGTACATCTTCTGCATGACTTGTTTATGACATGTGTCATAACATATGCACAAAAGAATAACAACTCTTCCCACCCATTTGACAAAAAAACCTCCTTTCTTTTCCATTCTATGCAATAGACCTACTCTCTTTCAAGAAAGCACTCTTAGCTAAGGAAAACTTTATCAAAATACACTCAATCATTGAAGTTTTCTCATAA
>VDFB02282940.1:0-10495 GCA_007258455.2 Sequoia sempervirens | reverse complement strand
GACTTGTCTACGATTTGGGGCCTCAAGACTACATCAATTTTCTCTGCTCTCTCAACTACACCAAACAACAAATTGCTCTACTCACCAATGAGGCCTGCCCCAACTCCAGTTTGGAAGTCACAGATCTCAATTACCCCTCATTTTCCGTGGTTTTCAAATCAGGTCAACCAGTTCAGGTGAAGAACAGAACACTGACGTACGTAGGCAGCGCTCTCGATGTTGAGTACAAGGTGAGTGTGAAAAGCCCGAGTGGCGTGAAAATAAGCGTGGAGCCAGATCAATTGAAGTTCAGAACAGCAAACGAGCAAGCCAAGTACAGTGTGAAATTTGAAAATGAAGGGACAGCCAAAGCTGGCACAGTTGGATCTGGAGAGATAACTTGGAATTCTATCAACGGAGGGAAACACATTGTCCGTAGCCCAGTAGTTGTGGTATTCCAAAGTTCCATCCTATCACTAGATCATTCGGTGAGTAACACCACTTATACTTTTGGTCTGCTTTCTGTCGAGTAGAAGGCTGTATTCTGTAGCAGTTTGTCTGCCCTCTCCTCTTCTCTGTTTATCCTTGTTTTCTTAACTATATTTCGAATTAAAAAATAAAATAAAATAATACGGCTATAAAATAATTGCATGTGTCCCGGGAGCAAATTTAGCTTATGAGGCACCATTGCCATGTTAAGATGCAGGCATCTATCATATGTCTATGCTTTTTCTTTGAAAGGGTATTTATATTTCATTGTAATATGAAATTTGCATATTCATGTGATTTTTCATTTTAGATTGGAGAGTACTCTGAGGTAATATTTAAATATTATAAAGAATATTATATTAAATTATTTCCTTTTTTAATTTCTTTATTTATTTATATACAGATTTTAATATATTTAGTTTTATCTTATCTATTCATACAAATACTTTTATAAATTCATCTTATCTATCTATTTATCACACTTTTCAAGTACTTACATTAATTTAGTTGTTTGCTACTTGAATCTAACCACTAATTTGTTCTAGAAAACATATGTAGGTGTGGCGGTGACCTTAATGTTACAAACTTGTGCCTAATCAATTTAAAATTTGAAATTCACATTTGACCAACTAATCTCCTTCACCCCTTTATCTTGGACCAACTAAACACACTTTAAAATAATGATATTCAATGGCATTAAATGCAAGGATGATTATTTATAAGCAAGCATTTTAAGGTGTTGAATATATTCATTCTAATCATCCCACAATCAAGTGTTCAATTATTATACAAATTGATTAATGGTGACACACTTTAGTGTAATGCAATAAAAAGAGTGAAGAATTTGCATCACATTGCTTGTTGGAGTCCACCTTAATGTTTCCTTGAAATAAGATAAACCATCTTGCATTGGAAGAGTGAAAGAGGCTGCACAAATGAGAATGCAATGTGAAGAGTTCACACAATGCAATAAGACCCAACCACCTATCATAGACTAACAAGCTTCTCATATTTGTTTATAACAATGCAAGCATGGACATCAATGGCCCCTAGAAAGTATGACCTATTACTTGAGTACATATGTTTTCATATCACAAGCTAGACATAAAGCTTAAAAAAAGTTATAATGCAAGAAACAAACATGATGCAATGAGGGCATGACACATAGGACGCAAGCAAAAGCCTTGGGCCATAATATGACCATGACCTAGTAATACATAAAGTGAGTATAGGAAAACACTATATAGCAAAGGAAAGGGGATAGTAATAATATGAAGAATAAGGGGATTAAGGTGTGGACTTTAAGTGAATCAACAAGGAAGGCTGATCAATGTAAAATTATAATAGCATAAAAATTTCATTAGAAAAGACCTTTATAAATTTAGGACTAAGGTTTTAGCAACATAGAAATAAACCATAAAACCTTAAAGATCAGGGAGAGAAAACCCTAAGGATCTTGGTAAGAAAATTTAGAACAATCCAATAGAGTGCATCTTAGATATTACCAAACATCTTTCAAATTATAGAGATCAATAAACATAGAAAACATATCTCCTACACCCACATGTACAAATTATCTTCAATTCAAAATTTTCACTTGCGAAAGAATGCTCATGTTAAAACAAAATTAAGTTTGAAATTGACAATATTAAATAAAAAATAAATTTACCAACAATAATAAGATTAGAAAAGTATTCATAATTATCTAAAGGATTAGTAACATTTTTTGATCTTCTTCAAAAAATTCTTATTCATATTTATCTCTTTTTAATTGAATATAGTGTGGAATTTCTTGAACCTTAATTTATTGTTTAAGATATCATTCTTTTGAAATCTTCTTTCCTCTATTTCTTTTGTATTTTAATTTCAAAAAAACCATGTTAAATCATGGTCCCTTTATATATTTCTATTATTCTCCATCATACAAATTGTATTATGTTTAACCTAAGATAACTTGAGGTCTAAAATTTTCACCTTGTTATCTATTCACTTACAATTCTACATGCAATTTAAGTGGTTACCAAAATCTTCATCAAATATTATCATGTAATCCTCTAATGGTTAACATCTAGATATTGATATAAATATGTATTCAAATATTTAATTAAATTTCTAGACTTAGGCACTCTAGGTCTCAACATGCCCATTTTATCCACTTATAAACCCCATCACATTGAACATATACATTCTAAACTAGGGGCATTATGTAAACCCTAAAAATAAATCTTATACGTGAAAATCAAAACCTTACATATTAATATTGAAATAATAAACATTAGATTTATCCCTAGGTAATGAAAAAATAGAAAATTAAAACCATAATCCATGCCATTGACTGTAAAATATAAAACTTTGTAGTGTCAAAAATCACATGGTGTTGCAATTTCATACTTGTGCATTGTACTTTCTTTAATTTTTATCTTTATGATAAATCTTATATCTTGATTTTAAAGATTCTAGTTCTATAATTGAAAAAGATGAAGCATTATCGACATAAGATTTAAAAATAAACATAATTCCTTTGGATTATAGTGGCATGTGTAGACGTCTATATGATGCACTAGCATCCCAAAATATTTGAGATTCAAAAGTACATCTTCTGCATGACTTGTTTATGACATGTGTCATAACATATGCACAAAAGAATAACAACTCTTCCCACCCATTTGACAAAAAAACCTCCTTTCTTTTCCATTCTATGCAATAGACCTACTCTCTTTCAAGAAAGCACTCTTAGCTAAGGAAAACTTTATCAAAATACACTCAATCATTGAAGTTTTCTCATAACAAGAACTCAAGCTCTCATATTCTACTTGTGTTGGCAATAGTCCAAGTTTCCTCAATCAACTCTCATTGTAAAAACTCATTGTAAATCTCAAGAGAGGAAGGGCAAGGCTAGTGGTAACACTTCTTTTTTCTCTTTCTATTAGTTTATTATTCTCTAGTATTAGAATACTAATATTTGAATCTCAATATATCATTTATCATTGTAGTGTAAAAAATGTATCCCTTTACATTTTCACACTTGTTGGGCCCTCCCTGTTAAAATTTGGCTTTAATTGGTCCTATTTTGCATCCACAAGCCTAGTTAAATGTATTTTTCTAAGGATAATCCTGACATGTAATAAATGGAAAATTATAATTTAACGTTTTTGGTTGTGTTCTAGATTTAGGGATTTGGGACCCATACACCCATCTGGGCATATGGGTCCTCCCTAGGTCTCAAGGCCTAATTTTAAATGTCACATTAAACATAACACTTCTTGAAGTTTGTGTTGCGGGTTTAGGCCTCTGGGACTCATACACCCAACTTGGTGTATGAGTCTCGCTTTAACCTAGGACCTATTTTAATTCAAATTCTTGACAAGATTTTATTATCCTTAATAAAATTTTGAATGTCGACTTGTAGTGTTGTAATTTCAGGAAATTAAGCATAAAAATGTACAAATACAAGGCTATTTCACTTAGTTTCACTTAGCAATTTTGAGTCAAGCATCCTAAAGAGGATTATAGAGTTTACAAGAGCATTCAAGAGAAAATCATCGAGTATTTGGAGCTACATTCAAGATTCAAGTATTATGTCAAAGTCTTCATGCATCATGTGTGTTTGTGAGCTAACATTTATGATGTAGGTTTCATGATTCAAGCATTCAGTCAAGAGTCAAGATCCACATTCATGCTAGCCAGTTCATACAAGTTTGTAGCCTTTATTTGAAGGTTTTGGTGAGTTTCAACATTGTATTTGTTCATTCATCATTCCTTCATGCTTTTTTATTTCATTTCAAGGTGTAATTACCAAAACAGGGTTTGACCAAGGAAAACCCCTATTCCATAACAAAAAGACATTTTTCTCTCTTGATGTATGTTTTTAGATCTAGGTGAATTGGAGCTTGAAGATCCTTTGAAGGAAAAGTTACAAAAGTTGTCAAAGTTTTCAAGAAGTTGTCATGTTCACAAAAACTCACCTACAAACCATAATTCAGACTTTCAAACTTGAAGATCAGACAAGAAAGAAGCTACAAAAGATCACTAGAGGCTACAAAAATATTAGTCAAACCCTATAAATAGGACTAAATTTCCCTACTTGGTGTATTAGTCCCAGTATAGCTCTTTTTCCATCTTTCTACAGATCCTAATCAGTCACTAGAAGATTCCAGATTCTGCCTAGAAACCTTGTGGCAAGACTAAATTGCCCAACCTAGCGTATGAGTCCCAATGCAATCTAAGATAAAAATTTCTAGGGTTTTGGCCTCTACACTTCTCCAAGTACTTTTCTATTTTATTATGTTTATCAATCTGATTTCACGATTTCAAGTTTTTAGTGTTTGTGCACAAGTGTTTGCATTTCTCCTTTGAAGATTTGTTTAATGATGAACTCCTATCCAATTACACTAGGAACCCACAAGATTCCTCAATGGAGTTGATTCACCTAAGGGTTGATAGTCACTTAGTTTGAGGGATCTAGTTTCCTAATGAAATAGGAGGAAAATAGAGGGTTAGTATCCCTTCATTGAAGATCATCTTCCCCCTCTTCCTAGCCATCCCTAAATTGAGGCACTTGGTTAAGGGACCTAGGTTTCCTAACGAACTAAAGTATGAAATAGGTCTAATTCCATCCCCAAAAAGGTGGAACCCCTATTTCCCTTGTATTCAATCATTTATCAAAATCTATAGAATCTCATTGTGGCTTTCCCTATAGACCAAGGTTGATATCATATCTTTGTTTTATCTTGTATCTCAACATTTAAATTCCTAATATTTCTAGGATTTGAGAGTAATCATTTATCATTATCTTTTATCAAATTAAATCTATTTGTTCGTGGAGCTTAGAAGACCATAATGGGGTTTGACAGGGGAAAGCCCCAGAATAATCACCAACATTTTTCCTATTTTTATTGTGTGTAGATTGGAACATTTTAGAAACTGGTAATGAGCGTTCTAATTTTTTTTTTGCTAATCAAGTATTGAGACAACAATGTGGTGCATTATATTCCACACTATGCATTGGAAAAAATGGTTTGGGGAAAAGTTTTGTAATGCCAACCTATGCATCTCTATAAGTTTTCATGAGTTTCTGAGTTGTTGGGAAAAAATTTATGACAAATCTTGGTTTTCAACTCCAATGTACTTTATCACAGTTGCAACACATGATTTCTTCTCTATCTTCGCTTGGCTAGATTCAAGAGACATTCAAGGTAAATACATGATAATATTTTAAAATATGCACAAAATAAATGAATTATGAAAGGTGTGGAATCCCATTTAACAATGTTCAAATTGTTAGAGTAAATAGGATTTACTTGCTTAAGTTTACTTAGGAATAATAGTTTATTAGTGCATTTAATTATCTGGGTGGTTTCTTTCCCATATTAGGTAGTTTTACACCCATTGCATTTTCATGCCTTTAAAAGGCTTGTATAGTATGTATATTGCATCTCATCTTAATATTTTCATCTCAGGTGAAATAGCCTTATGTTGCTTCTCTCATTTGTGAAGATCTATTTGTAGGTTGTGATCTTGGGCTTAGTGTTTGTCACCAACATCATGGTATTAGAGCCTTCAACCCGTGCTTTCTTCTACCATTGAGAGTTTTTATCTGAGTTGTTTGAGATCATTTATTTTCTGTAATTTTTTCAACATTTGAAATTTATTGAAATTAAAAGTTGTCTTTATTCTTCATCTTCCTTGCTAGATAATTTCATTAGAGGCTTTATTTTTTAGTTTGAAAGGTGTGATTCTTTGGTGCAAGTTCGTATTTTATTTTTTCTACAACCTTTTAATCCTTTTGCTAGCATGATTTTGTTTGGTGGTTGCATTTTGTGCAGGCCTGAAATCTTCAATTGAAGGTTGCAATTATTGATTTTCTATTGGTAGATGTTTGTAAAGGGCATGATTTTCATTTTTTAGAGGCTTGATTTCCCTATGGAAGGTGCACGATTATATTTTGTAGACCTTGATTCATTTTGCAAGCTCGCATTCACTCCCATTAAGGACACAATTTCCCTTAATTTATAATATTGTAGACATTTTTTGATGAACATAGGTCTTATTTTGCTTGGAGGATGGTGTATCATCTATTTCAAGACTACGAAATTGATCATTGGAGTTGTTTCTTCCTATGTTGTGTGTGTATTTCACCAGTCGACAGTTTGGGAGGGATTCGATCCCAAGTAAAACTTTGTATTGTACATTTGTGGGTATAGGTAAGATCCCCAAGCCCATGCATTTGATGAATTTTTCATAAAAGAGGTTGCTGATGAAGGATGCCCTTTCACATTTTGGAAGTTATTAAAATTGGACCGAGTTTGCAATGCCTTTTTAGCTTTGGTGAAACATTTTTCAAACTTTATATTTTATAAAGTTTTCCTCAAATATTTATTTAGGGCTTATGTGTAATTGAAGTGGTGTGGGTCCCAAGTTTTTGAAGTCATTTTTGGAAACATTTATCCCACATTGGCAGCATGGGGTATGTTTTTTCTATTTAAATAGCATTGCATAGTGTTTAGTTGGTGTGAGCAAGTCTCATAGTTTGTGAAGAGGCCATTGTGTTGTGGTGACTTGTGCATTAATTTGGCTTTCATGTGGTGTAGGAATATGCTACAAATGGATAGTAAGGTGTATAATTCTTTGGCTCAAAATTTTCAAATTCAATCCTTTTTAATTTCCTAAGTAATATTTTTTGGATAAATCTTGATAGGCTGCATTAGTTGATATTTTTTGAGATTTTAGTTTGGCATACATTTTCCTTTTGTTGTCATGGCTACTCCTAATTTAGTTAAATTGTTAACCCCCCATAACTACCATACCTAGAAGATCAAAATGTGTAGGTTCCTTCAATCTAAGGGTTTGTGATCCACATTGAGTACTAACCAACCCACTTTTACCAGGGAGTATGAAACATTTTCCCATAGAAACAAGTGTGATGAAGCTATGGGTCTGATACAATTGCATGTTTCTGATAGTCTTCTTTTTCATATTAAGGAGTGTAATACACCCAAGGAAATGTGGGATGAGTTACAAAACTTGTTTGGTCAGGTCAGTGAGTTTCGTGCTTTGCAACTAGAGGTAGAATTAACTAAACTCTTTCCCTTGATGCATTCCCTTCCATTGACGATTTCCTAGTAAATTTCAAATATTTGATGTCACAATTGGTAGGATGTGGGAAGGGTAAAATTGATAAAGAGTCCATTTTTTAATATTTTCTAAGTTGAGAGGTCCATTTGTAGTTTTTTTCTTCTACCTTCTACTCCACCATGGATGCTTTGTGCAATGCATTCCAAATTCCTTCTTTTGAGACTTTCTATGACTGTTTGATGAGGGAACAAACCAAAATTTCCCAGTTAGAGGGGGTCTCTATGAATCATGAATTAGTTGCACAAGGATTTAAAAGAAAAGGGAAGAAGAAACCTAAGGATAAGACAAAGTCTAATGAGTTCTCCACCTCTTCAAAAGAGGATAAGCCTAAGAAGAAGAAGTTCATTTGTGTGTATTGCACTTGAAGAAAGGGCATGATGAACACCATTGTTATATGAAGAATATTGATGATATTTGACATCTTCAAAAGAACAATATTCCATTTCTCTCATCTATGTATCCTTCTATAGCCTCTCCATCTCCATTTGTCTCATCATCCAAACATACCCAGTCAGGGAATGTTGGATTTACAAGTCATAAAGAAGATAAAATATACATGGGTAAACGAGATGTATTGGTAACTTCTGTAGTTCATTCTGGTGATGATAGATGGTTTCTAGATTCAGGAGCATCTCACTACATGGGTTTTACTCCCTATCCTTTTTTGGGTCTTTATGCTACTGATATTTCTAAGATTCTGTTGGGAGATAGTAAGCTTTTTAATGTTGCAAGGGTAGGTAATGTTGAGATTGGTGATGGTTGTTTCAAAGATGTACTGTGTATTTTTTATTTGTGCACAAGTCTACTATCCATCTATTAGATTACTCATGGTGAGGTACCGAAGACTGTAGAGTTCACTACGTATTCTATTTTCATTAGAGAGGTTAATACTAACAAAGTAATTGTTGTTGGTGAAGCTAATCACGAGTCTTGTCTCTATGTATTTTTCTCATTTTGTTGATGATGATGATTATGAGCCTCACATCCCTCTTGATAATATTGATAGCAATTCTTTGGCAAATATCGGTTACTTGAACTTTGGAGTTATTCAGACCTATGTTGATTCATCTCCTATTGCTTCATAGGTTGGTTCTTCAATACAACAGGATGGTCTTGATCCTTCAAATCATTTTTTTTGGGATAGTCACTTGATAGGTCTTGCAGAGTTGTTTTTTGAATCTCACATTTCTAATTTGGATGATGCTTTTGAGGGTATATCCCTTTTTTGATGAAAGTATCTACACTGATGTCACACCATCTGTGTCTTTGGAGATTGTTACTTTAGATTTTCCACATGGTCTTGTTGAGCCACCTTCTTCAATTGAGGTTGCACCTAATCATGATGCCACATTTGGTTACATGGAGGCACCTGGATAGTTTTCAGAGGCATCTTTCATGTTGATTCATCCTCTCCCTACTCTTATATCAGATTTGGAGTTTCTCTTGTAACAATGGTTGTTTCTCTCTAAAGGGAGGCATGTTGTTTACAGACATGGGATATTCTTTAGACTTTTAGGATCAACATAGGAGTTTCTTCATCATGGGGGGGATCTTCAAATTTTTGTATGGGGAGGCTACATAGTCTCTCTCCCTTTGTATCTTGCTGAGATTAGTGAGATGAGTTGTTCTTGGGAGGTCTCGTGAAGTCCTCCTCCTTTCACTTTTCTTGCTTTCACTTTTTCAACGTTTTCTTTTCTCTTTTAGAGAGGGGTTTTTCTCCTTTTCTTCGGTTGTGAGGGATTTATTTTTTCCTTGTAAATGGGTGCCTAACATGGTTATGTAGCCGAGACCCATATTGGATCTTGAGATTGCATAATAATCTCCCTAAGTTGCACTTAAGGGGGGGTGTTAGAGTAAATAGGATTTAACTGCTTAAGTTTACTTAGGTATAATATTTTATTAGTGCATTTAATTATTTGGGTGGTTTCTTTCCCATATTGAGTAGTTTTACACCCGTTGCATTTTCATTTCTTTAAAAGGCTTGTATAGTATGTACATTGCATCTCATCTTAATATTTTCATCTATGGCATGAAATAGCCTCGTGTTGCTTCTCTCATCCGTGAAGATCTATTTGTAGGTTGTGATCTTGGGCTCAATTTTTCAAACCAACACAAATTTGGCATTATGATACCTCATAAGGGAGGCAATAAAATTTCTATTGTAACATTTCTTGAGGTTATATTTTTGTTTTCTTCAATATAAATTGAAGAGTCTAGCTTAGAAGGAAAAAAGATGGAAATTAGGAGATCAAGAGGTGCTTAATTTTGGAATAATAAAATGCTAAGAGGAGAGTGGGCTACATGGAAGATGAATGGTCACCCATCTTTAAAAAGATAAAATACTTTATCTACAAAGGGGAGAACAAAGGGGGGTGCAACTAAAGGAAATAGGGGGTTCATGTAGGAATGTATAAAGTGTAAAAACTTCCCCTCCTATTCATGCCATGGGTTTGATAGATTAAAAATGTTGAAGAGACATTAAAGGTAGCATAGGAAAGTTGTGACCATGTAACTAAATTTGTATTCAAAATACAATAGAATTTGAGTAGATTGACATTGGGGGCGCATACAAAATGAAGCTTAAAGTGAAGGACACAAATCAGTAATCTTAGTTTACAAAAAATACAATAATAAGGATGGGATCTCATGTGGAAATCAAGGTTGTGATGATTGGAATGGTGAAGAAAGGATAGTGTGGGAATACGAAAGATAACCAAGGGTACACATTCAAGAAATGAGTATGATGGGTTGTGGGTCAAGGAAGACTAGGTAAGAATTACATAGAGTTCTAAAATTTAGATTTGCTGGCATATTCCAAGCCTCAAAATGAAGGCAATTTAAGTGCAGATAGGAATATGAGGGCACAATGCCAACATGAAAGTGAAGAGACCTA
>VDFB02282939.1:0-11769 GCA_007258455.2 Sequoia sempervirens | reverse complement strand
TCCAAACTTACACGATTCCACCTCAAGAAATCATCCCCCTATGTCATTTGATGCTACTGCTGGAAAATAAGCGCCTGAATTGCTGAAGTGAGGTATATCCAGATATCAAACCAACACCCGATAAAATCCTCCCATATATGAATCAAACCTTTATCCAATGAGGATCTGAAACTTCCCTTTGAAAGTTGTCTCCAAAGGAGACTTCACAACTTTCGCAACGAAGAATAGTGTGAAAGACCTGAACGGTCTCTCCAACTAACCAACTAGGGTGGATTAGTCTCACCACTGAACCTAGTTGCCCTAGGGTTTTTGTCCCAGAGCCAAGAACTTCGAAAAGCTCCTCAAATCACCAAATAGAGAAAATAATCAAGCATAAACCAAATGAGCACTCAACTCCACTTTATAAACTCCTTGAAATTTTCCCGCTCAAATAATAAAATATTTCTTATTATAAAGTGACTTTATAGAGTGCCTTTTTAGTATTTCCCTAATGTTACTTTATAACACTATTTAATCTAATTATTTAATATTACCTTATAAATGTACTTTTTCGCCAGGCAACATTAAATAATTAAATTAATCAATTCCCTTTATCCGACTATAGCCTACAGGAATTAAATAGGCTATTAAGTCCTAGAGCGATCATTGGAAAAGGGACATTACAGTCCTCCCTTCCCCAAATTGCTTGCTCTCAAGCAATTACAAATTAGGGTGCTGCAATTACAAATTAGGGTGCATTCTCCACAGGCAAGTTTCTCCATCTATTAAGATATTCTCTAATCACTTTGCTCCTCAACCTCCTCTCCCCGAAATCCAAAATCTCATTGGGAACCAAAACCAACTGCCCCTCATCCAACAGGGGTAACTCTGCTAAAGAAGTAACCTACTGACCTAGTGCCTTCTTGAGGCACAATACATGAAAAATATTGTGAATCTTACAATTCTTGGGCAACTCAAGCTCATAGGCTACTTCCCCAACACGCCTGATTATTCTGTAGGGACCATAAAAACGTGGTTTCAACTTTTTTGCGCCACTTTTTTTCAATGAATATTGTCTATAGGGCTGCAATCTCAAGAAGACCAAGTCTCCTACCTCAAAGCTGCTCTCAACCCTATGTCTATCCGCATAAGTCTTCTACTGATTCTGGACAACCTGCAAATTATCCTTAAGGGCCTTAAGGATATCTTGGCTTTCCTGTATCCAATCATTGGCTTTGGGAGCCCTACTATCCACAAAAGCCAAATCCACAAATGAAGGAGCATCATACCCATACAATACTTGAAACGGTGTCATACCAATGGACATATGGTAAGTGGTGTGGTAGCAGTGCTCCCCTAGATGTAACCACTTAATCCATACCTTTTGTTGACACAAGACATAGTTACACAGATAACCCTCAACCCATTTGTTCACAATCACCGTTTGACCATTCGTTTGAGGGTGGTAACTAGTACTAGGGGTCAACTCTGTGCCAGCTAGTCTAAACAACTCCTGCCAAAATGCATTGAGAAATCTGTTGTCCCTGTCACTAACAATGTACTTTGGCAACCCATGGAATCTAAACACCTCGCTGAAAAACAACTCTACCACCTGCGGTGCCTTATACTCCGATGAAATTGCGAAGAAGTGAGCAAACTTGGTCAATTGATCTACAACTATAAAAATGCAATCCCTGCCATGCACCTTCGGTAGACCCGTAATGAAATCCATTGACACACTCTCCCACTTTTGTTTCGGAATAGGCAACGACTGGAGTAACCCTGCTGGATCAGTGTGCTCTGACTTGTTCTACTGACAATTCATGCATTCTCTCACATGCCACAAAACATCATATTTGAGGCTCTTCCATGAGAACCTCTCTCTGACCTGCCTATAAGTTTTGAAGTATCTAGGATGTCTTGCCAATGGGGTATCGTGGATAGCCCTCATAATCTTCTCCTTATGTTTGGGTTCAGGGACTAAATAAATTCTGTCCTTATAGTAGATAATGTCATCTACCACCCTATACCTGTCATCCTGAATTTTTCCATCCATCAACTCACAAGAATAAGTATTCTTGGAATATTCCACCAGGAGGTGGGACTTCCAATTAGCTAAAATCTCAGTAAGGGAACATGCAGCTGGTTTCCTAGAAAGGGCATCAACAACAATGATTTTCTTGCCCTTGACATATTCAATGTTGAAATCGTAGGCCTGTATCTTGCTGACCCACTTCTGTTGTCTCTCATTCAAATCCTTTTGTTCCAGGAAATATTTCAAACTGTTGTGGTTATCCCTAACCACAAATCTTCCACCCACCAAATACTGTCCGAACTTCGCCAAAGCATGCATAATGGTGAGCATCTCCTTGTCATAGATGGAATAGAGTCTCTCTGGTTCCTTGAGCTTCCGACTCTCATATGCTCTCAGATGCTTCGCATTAGAACGAATCCTATGCCCTCACCTAAAATATCACACTCAAGCACAAAGGGTTGAGTGAAATCACAAAGTACCAATATTGGACAAGTGCTCATAACCTCCTTGAGTCTCTCAAATGCTCACTGAGACTCACCCGTCCACCTAAATGCCCCTTTCTTTGTGAGGTCCATTAGGGGTGCACCCAATTGTGAAAACCCCTTAATGAAGTGCCTATAATAGCTGCACAATCCAAAGAATTCGCACAACTTTGTAAGTGTCTTAGGTGGTGGCCGATCCAATATTGCTTGTATTTTCTCTTGATGCACTTGCACACCTTGAGCATTGATCACATGACCCAAATAAAGAATCTCTATCATGCCAAAATCACACTTAGACGCCTTAACATATAATGACTACTCCTCCATGATACCCATCACCTCATCTAACTAACTATCTTAGGTGCTCATCCCATGTCCTATAAATGAGAAGATCATCGAAGAATACTAGAAGGAACTTTTGCAGCTGCCTATTGAAGATATGATTCATGCAGGACTAAAAAGTGGCAAGAGTGTTGGTAAACCCAAATGGCATGACCAAGAACTCATAGTGCCCATAATGGCACCTGAATGCAGTCTTATGTATATCCTGCTCCTTGACCTTGATTTGATGATATCTCGATCGAAGGTCAATCTTCAAAAAGTAGATTGCCCCATGCAACTCATCCAATAGCTCATCGATCCTGGGGATAGGATATTTGTTTTTGATAGTTTTCTTATTTAGGGCCTGATAGTCAATACACATTCTCATGGTTCTGTCCTTTATCAAGACCACCAAAGAAGTGAATGGATTGGAACTTGGTTTGATATGCCCCATATCTAACAACTCTTTGATGGCCTTTTCTATTTCATCTTTTAACTTCTTCGGATGCCCATAAGGAGTAGTAATAACCACTTTGGCCTCTTCTTCTAACTCGATGGTGTGCTCAAAACCTCTGTCTAGAGGTCATCCTAGAGGAATCTCACCAAAAACCCTGTCATGCTTGCCCAACAATGTCTGAATGTCTACATGATATGGCTGACTACTATCTGAAGATTTCTTAGACGTAATCAGACACTCTGCTGCCCACGCTACATCTCCATTCCTGAATATGCTTTCCATCCTCTTGGTTGAAAGAATCTCAGGAGTACCATTGGTCATACCCCTCAAAACCACCTTCTTACCATTTGCTGCCCTGAATTTCAGTTCCATTGTTTGGAAGTTCTGAGAATATTTTCCCAAGGAATGAAGCCACTAGATACCTAAGATGACATTAGCGTCTCCTACTTCAACTACATAGAAATCATTTGTCACTGTGCAGTTGCCCAATGTCACGTCCAACCAAGGAATTCTCTGGGTGCATGTCATATTGAAACCATCAGCTACCATCACATTAATTCCCTCAAAACTTACTGTAGGAATTCCTCTCTTAGCCACCAAAACTGAGTTTATAAAGTTGTGGGTTGCCCCACTTTCAATCAAAATTATGACACGCTGCCTTGTAGGACCTCACAAACTATGAAAGAATTAAATCTAGGAGTACCTGATAGAGTGGAAATGATCCCACCCTTTACCTCCTCATGTGGTTGCTCATCATGCCCTAAACCTATTCTACTTCCTCTTCCCCATCACTATCAAAAAGTACCTCTATGTAATGTACCTTACCCTTACCCATACACCTATGACATGGTTCCCAAGGCTCCTTACAACTAAAACATAGCTTCTTTCTTCTCAATTCTTTTTGAGCCTCATCGTCCAACCTATCTTTCTTGGGCCACTCCTTTTGAAAGGGTTTCTTGTGTTTACTTTTCTGTGGAAGAAAAGGTTTAGAAGGAAAATTAATTTTTGGGATTGAATTCTCCATGTCTCTTGCTCTAATGATAGCATCCTACGGAGACTCTGATTTGAAGGCCTTAATCCAACCACGAAGTGGCTTGGACAATCCTTCAATGAAAAGAATAATTAATCTATTCTCCAAAACATCAATTACCATGACCAAGAGCCTCTAAAACTTTGAGATGTAAGCATCCACTGTCCCAACTTGCTTGAGCTGTGCTAGCTTCTTGAAGTGTAATTCTGGATCCTTCTTGTCAAAATGATCAATAAGTTTCTAAGTGAAGTCCAAGTATGAAGTAATACTAGCATGCTCCAATGTGACCAACCCGTGGTACCACCATTTGTGGACCTCTCCGTCCAAGTGTAGTGCAGCATATTTGATTGCTTCAGTCTCCAACCCAAGCTTTGGCAGTGCACTTGTTAGAGCCATCAAAGGAAGGAATAGACAATTTCCCAACCTTCCGCTGAAGATCTTGATTTTGTGGGCCCCTGTTGTGATCCCTTGGTCTATTCTTGTACTTAATGGCACAAAAATATTGTAAGGACATAGCTGCATGAAATTCATCACCAAGAGTTTGATACTCCCTCAAATAATTAGTAAATCCTTCACCTTGCCCTTGCTGTCCTTCCAAAAAATGAGGTAAGAGAGGTCTAGGAGTCACTCTACTAGCTGTCCTAGTGTTACTCTGTGCAGGAATATGAGTGTTTCTCCCTTCACCTTGATTCTCATTGTTACCATTAGTCCCTCCTGAACCATTATTGCCAGTATTGTTTTGGTTTCCTTGATTATTTGTTATAAATTGGGTAAGAAGTTGAACCAACTATTATTGACCTCTAGCAAGGTCATTCAAAATCTGCATAGTGCTATGCTTAGGCGGTTCATTATCCCCCATGTTTTCCTCTTATTCTGATTTGGAATTAAATATATTATCAGTCCCTCTCTATTTTGTACTCCTATATGTGATGTATTCCCTGTCCTCTGGATTCATTAGAAGTCATGCAAACTCACAGTTTGGTAGGAATACCAGCTCTAATACCACTGTAAAATCCCCACTTGGAATTTTGAGATTATTTTAGTTTGACAATGTGAAAATTTTGTCAAACAATTATCATAATATTTCCAAATGTTTGATTCGAGAGTTTCCTCAAATATAAAGACTTCATGCATATAAGGAACTAAGATTGATATTCACTAATTCCATACATAAAGGAATACAACTATTCAAATGCCAAATTAATACTGCTGTTCCTCACAGAAATGACACAATGCTTAAGCAATTCAATAATCAAATCACTATATTTTCAGACTTGGAAGTGATGATATAATGCGTCCATGTCTAGCATACGTTTTTGTGCATATACACTGATTAATCCCCTAGAAATAGATGTCATAGCCTCTAAACTCGACTAAGTTCTGACTTTTGTTGCTTCCCAAACTTGGCATCCTTCCTTGACCTGCAAATTAGCAGATGGATGCTCCATGTCCCCTCCACTAACCTCCTGCAACTTCAATGCACCTCTAAACTAGGAAAATTTACTTGAAATGTCCTCATGACCTCTCTAGATGTCTGCAAATCCCTATCGCGCCATACCTAAGTGCTTGGGTTGAAATATGGAGCGATGGAGAGGAGAATAACTGTCACACATCCCTTCACTTTCCCACGCCAAGCCACTCCTTCACACTGCTTGTATAAATGAGACACCACCAATAGGATGAGCTCGATTTCCAAACTCACATGATTCCACCTCAAGAAATCATCCCCCTATGTCATTCGATGCTACAGCTAGAAAATAAGCATCTGAATTGTTGAAGTGAGGTATATCCAGATATCAAATCAACACCTAATAAACTCCTCCCATATATGAATTGAACCTTCATCCAATGAGGATCTGAGACTTCCCTTTGAAAGTTAACTCCAAAGGAGACTTCACAACTTTCGCAATGAAGAATAGTGTGAAATACCTGAACGGTCTCTCCAACTAACCAACTAGGGTGGATTAGTCTCACCACTAAAACCAGTTGCCCTAGGGTTTTTTGTCCCAGAGCCAAGAACTTCGAAAAGCTCCTCAAATCACCAAATAGAGAAAATAATCAAGCATAAACCAAATGAGCACTCAACTCCACTTTATAAACTCCTTGAACTTTTCCCACTCAAATAATAAAATATTTCTTATTATAAAGTGACTTTATAGAGTACCTTTTTAATATTTCCCTAATGTCACTTTATAACACCATTTAATATAATTATTTAATATTACCTATATTACTTTATAAATGTACTTTTTCGCTAGGCAATATTAAATAATTAAAAATTAATCAATTCCCTTTATCCGATTATAGCCTATGGGAATTAAATAGGCTATTAAGTCCTCTTGGAGCGTGTTGTGACCTTTTCACACATCGCCCCATTGCAAATGGGGACCCCTAGTAGTTTGCTTTTCTAGGGTTTTGTCATAGCGTAGCAATTTCATGAAGTCATTGCTTTGAGAGTTTCAAGTTAGAGTTTTGGGTCATCATCCGAGTCAAGTGGAGAATTCAAGCCCAAAACAGTGCCTAAATGTCATGGAAGTGCTCGGAAGGTCCGGAAGACGAGGATCGCCTATGATTTGAGTCAATTCTGACACTCCCTATTTTTTAGGGATTCTACTTTTTTGCTTTCTATTTTTTTCATTTTTGGCATTTTTGGACAAATCTGAGACTCCTATTTTTTAGGGATTTTGCTTTTTCTATTTTTAGAAAGTCAACCTAGGGTTTGGGTCTCACAGGTCATGGAGTCAACATTTCCATCTTTAGAATAAAAAATTTAGGCCTCCAAAGGTAAAAATCAAGAAAATCAAGCAAAAAGCAAGTAAAAAGCAGTGAAAAATCATGAAAAAATCAATAGAAAATCATATGGTTGGATGATCTAGAAAAAGATAAGCATAAAATTCATGGCGCCCAAGGGTAGAGATTCAGCATGGCATAAGTCTGAAGAAATTTGAGGGAAAAATAAAGATGGCAAAGGCACAACAAAGTCCACCATGCCAAAGTGAGGAATGGAAAGGCATTAGGAAAGTCCGCCCAACCTATGGCAAGACCTTCTCAAAGTCCGCCTAGAGCATGGAAAGAAACTCATGAAGTCCGCCCCATGCCTTGTCCAAACTAGAGCAAAGTCCGCCATAAGGAGAAGAGGAAATGGCATGAAGTCTAGGAAGTCCGCCCTGCATCTTGGAAAGTGTTGATGTGTTTTTCGTGACCGCACCAATGCAGAATAAAGTCGCCAATGGCTTCCCTATTCTCTCTTGATCAAAGTATTCCGCACGCTAAGATTGCAAGAAAGTTCGTGCGTTCAACTCCAAGGTTCTTTCAGTGCGAATAGGCTCAGTTTGGCTCGATGTGATTTGCTGGTATTTCAAGGGGACCTACGGAATTGTTCAGCGACTAACAACAAACAGTAGACTAAGGGCTTTCGTGTGATTCAAATGATTTGGCAGGTAAGCGCAAGTTTCCTAATTCTAACCGGAAATGAACTGAATTTAAAGGGTGTAGGGCCTAAGAAGTTTATGTTCTATTCTAAATGCAGGATATGTGGAGCTTCGTTTCAATAGACTTCAACCGATTTCACCTAGCCTCCGTCGGACAGCCTCAGTAAAATCGGTGCAATCTTCAAGGGAAACAACGAAAGATGTTCAAGTTATAATTTAACATACATACACCATCAGAACGACGCATATAAGTATGTAAACCACAACCGAAGTTAAACACAAAATAATCTCAGTCGACCACACAAGGCGAACTTATCATCAACAAGCCGCTAGTGGTATGGAATAAAGCGAAGCTATCTCAATAAAACACCACACCAAAGTAAGCTACTTGCATGAAATGAAAATTACACTACTCCGAACTATTTTATGCTACCATTTGAATCGAAGGACGAAGAAACCTTGCTAGCTATTCATGACAAGACGAATTCCATCATCAATGAAAAGATCTATTATCATGAAGAGTGTTACACAACAATTTCTTACAAAGTTTTCAAAGGGAAAACTTTCCCTCTTCTTCAAACTACACTATCAACCTATACTAAGCTACTCTAAGCTATCACCTAGTTGTCTCTCTACTCCGACTTCTACTCTAATTCTACTGTCTAATTTCTAATGCTAATCTAATGCCTTACAAATGAGGGGGACTCCCCCTTTTATAGCTAGCCAAGTCCCAAAGGACGGCTAGGGTTACAATCAATAGAGTGGCCAGAATCGTGCCACCTCAGCCCTAACCCTAAAAACTGCCAGAAAGGAGAGTGGTGTAATAAATGCGCCATAATGTCCACCATCATCCTTCTAGAAGATTCCGTTTGTAGATGCGTTCACAATATTCTTGATCTTCTTTCTCGACTTCGCTCGAGCTTCCATCCTTTCTTCACCTTGAGTTTTGAAAATATTTCATCTTTGTCACTTGAGTAACACTTAGCCAATTTCTTGCGACCTTTTCTTCCTTCGAGGTTGAAACTCATAACTTTATCTTCTTCCGAGGGTTGAGATGTCATCTTGAATCACTTGCTTCATCATCGCTTGATCTCGACGTTCCTCCTGCAAAACAAGCAAGGAGAAGAATATTAGAACACTTCATGATATAATCTTAACTTACTCACCTGATTTTCACACTCTGACTTCCAAGCGTTCATTGTCTTCACTAGCCATCTTTGCGTTCAATCCTTCATGCCTTAGACAAACTTCATCTATCTTCCTCAAGGGCGTACCATCTTTGAGAAATTCATTTCACTAACTGGAGCTCTGATATTCAATTTTGTTCATCTCTGACTCTGGAAGATTAGTCCCACGAAAAATTCAATCAAATTCACCTAGGCAATTGACTTAAAACTCATCCGCTGAGGCATTTTATCTTGAAAACACATTTTCTTCACATTTGCCTTAGAAAATTTTTAAATTTCCCTTACGAAATTCATCAACCCGGTGCCCATCAAAAATATCCATCCTGAAGGCTTGGCGAAGCACGAAAGACTTTAAAATCCATTCCCTGTTGAAGATCTTCAATACCCAGAAGAGAATTTTCTTCAGAACGCGTCGAATCCATGGGTGCCCAACGAACGGGTTCATTTAATTTTCTTGAATTTTGAACCTTAGAAAATTATTTCCCTGTGAAATTTAAATCCGTTTTTCACATCTGTGAATATCCTGTGTTGCTCTGACTTGGAAAATTTTTATATCAACCCGTGCAGCTGGCTTTCACTGACTTCTCCTCTGGCAATTCTGATCACGCTTCAAGAAAAAAAAAAAATCCACCACCTTGGAGTCTAGGCGTATTTTCTAGAGGAAGAGAATACTTCACGCCTTGGAAAATTTTGATCACTTTGAAAATTTTGCCTTAGAAATTTTTTCACCTTAAAACTTTGGCCTGTGAGAAAGACACCAACTTCACTTAGAAAAATTTTTTGTTCATGGAGGTGCCTGGCACATTTTATTTTTCTAGCCACCGTTTTGTATTTTACTTCACACTAGGAAAATATTCCAACGCCTTTGGGGAAATTCCTTACTCACCACCCTAGGCGCCTAACATACTTGGAAGAATTTAAAATTACGCCTTAGCACTTTTTCTTCACCACTTCACACATTAGACTTGAAGAGGGAAATCACGCCCCAGCATTTTACTCTCAACACTTCACACGCCTTAAAAAAAAAAATCTCTTAACACTTTGCCATCTTGGGCGCATCTAGCACTTAGCATTTTATTTTCACACCCTTGGAATATCATCTTGGGCGCCTAGCATTTATCAAGCTTTCACCACGCCATTAATCACATCTCACCTCACTTACCAGCTTGCACTTACCTTTACCATCCTAACTTGGGCGCATTTGGAGGGGTGAGGCGGACAAAAATCTTTGACCTTGTTGACTTGCTTCTAACTTAGGCGCATTTCAGCCTTGATGGAGGATAAACTTTTTCAAACTCCTTCATGTGACTCTTGGACTTCCAGTTTTTGTCCTTACATGGCCCATTTTGGGCGCATTTTACCCATGCAGGAGGATGAACTCCTTTGACTCGTTGACTCTCTTTTTGGCTTATTTTTTACATAGGCGCATTTCACTAGTGGAGGAGGACAAGATGCTTTGACTTTGTTGACTCTCCTTCACCTTGGGCGCATTTTGATGTGTCTAGTGGATGAAACTTTCTCCAACGTCCTTGGGTGACTCTTCACCTTCCAATTTTTGTCTTCACATGCATGATCTTGGGCGCATTTTGCCTATGCTACAGGATGAGCTTGGGCACATTTTGATGCATGAGGGGGATTAAAATGTTTGACTCTCTGTAGAAACCCCTGGTTTCCCTCTGACAATGATCTAACTGATATTTCAAGTTTTTCTGACGTTTTTAGGTTTTTGAGATTTTTTTGTGTTTTTGAAGCAATAATGAGAAGGTACGATTTTGACAATAAATGCTAATAAATTCACTAAAAATCAAAGATCTCTGGAAATGCAACAATAACTACGCCAGTATCCTTTATTCAACTTTTCAAGTGATTACAATAATACCCAGAAGGAAACAATGTATAAAAGAAGAATTTTTATTGGGAAAAGAACCTGATTTGCTGGTACGGCTGAAGGTACAAATCAGTACAGCAGTAATAAATATGATCTCTTTCCTTCCCTCTGGCATGCACAATTTCATCAGCTGATATAGGCGCCTCCTTCAGAGCAAACTGGAAGCATTAGATAAAGGCGTTGATTTTATTTTGATGAGGATGGCTCTTCATGAGGTACGGCCTGCTGGTACAGTACGGCCTGTCAGATCTGCCTTCAATACTGTACGGACTTCACTCACAACAATGACAAATCTCTGAATAAGGTGCGCCAAAAGCAATAGATGGTGTCTGGATACGAATAACTGCAAATAACTGAAGGTATGGATTTTCTCTGATGCTCTGTAGTTTCCTCTGTATAAGAAAACCTCTGTGGCAATAGATCAAGTGGTATTCCACACTCTCTGAATTGCTTTCCGTTGGAGATGGCTCGTTCCCCAAGGCAAACGAACATGAAACCCTAAGTCTCAGGCTCAGACCAAAATCGATCAGTTTTCAAAACTCAATAATCACATAATGGGCTCAAATCCCAAGGCAAACCCTCAAATACATGAAAAGTGCGATTCCCTTGAAAATAGGGTTTTAATGAAATATTCATATTTTAATATTTTCACTTTTCCATAGTTCTCCACTGATATTTAATTCTTAATTAAAATATCAAACTGGCCCCTTTCTTCATGATGGCGCACCCCTCAAGGAATTCACTTTAAGTTATAATATTAAATTATAACTTTATATTATAAACGTTAATTAATTAATATTTAATCAATACGATCAAATATTAATATCTCCCTTATTTCTAACCCGTTTACTGATCCGTCTGATGCTGACAGACTCTGAAGTGATTCTGATGCCGCCACAGCCAAACTGCTAAAAATAGCAGTGGTCCCACACTGCCTGCCACGAACTGCTAAAAATAGC
>VDFB02282938.1:0-40462 GCA_007258455.2 Sequoia sempervirens | reverse complement strand
ATTCAACAAGAAAAAAAAACCTCTTTATCTATAATCCACAAAGAATTGCTCCATAAATCCATCCCTAAGGTTTTTATATTCTACAATTTGACTTCGCTCAACCCTAGTTCAATTCCATTCATTTTCTTATGATTGTATTCTTCTACTTCAATCCTTTTCAGCTTCAGAGAGGTAACACCACACAATCCACTATCCATTACTATGCTTCTCTTGAAATTCAATGAAACCTTTTTTGATCTTCTTCTTTTCTTTTGCAATCAGAGAGAAAGGGTTCCAAATTACCTGAATCAAACTTCAAGCACACTTGAAGATTTCTTCAGAGCACCATTCAAATACTTTAGATGCACAATTAACCAAAAATCATCACAAAATTTTACTTAACCTCTCTGGCCGAAGCTTTCCCTAAGTGCATTAAATGCAACAAACACAAAAAGATGATAAACTTCACTTAGCATAGAAAAACCTAATTCGGTCCGCAAATCCTTATGCCAACATATTTTTCTCCAGTTCCTTTTCAAAAACCTCTAAATAACCTCTGTCGAGCTTTCCCTAAGTGCATTAAATGCAACAAACACAAAAAGATGATAAACTTCACTTAGCATAGTAAAACCTAATTCGGTCCGCAAATCCTTATGCCAACATATTTTTCTCCAATTCCTTTTCAAAAACCTCTAAATAATCATTCATCTTATTCTGACCGCGTGCTAGCCTCTAACACACCATTCTTTTAGGGGGTTTTTATCATCTTCTGATAATGCTCCCCCTAAGACCATGCTAGTTCTAAATATCAAATAAGTCATTTGTACCAGATGAGGGTATAGACACATTAGGAGTCTCTGATTTTTCTTCTTCTTTCTTCTTCCATACCTTATCCATTTCTTGCTTCATCTCTTCTTTGTCAATCTTCTTTACCAGATCATTCTTCTCTACCAAAGTAGACTACTTTCCATTCTTATTTGTGAAAAACTTTGAGATATGTCCAAGTTTATTACAGTTATAGCAGACAACACCTTTTTGATTAGTCTAACCTCCAATACCTCTCGACCTACAATGATTTTCCCTATGTCCAAATTAGTTACAGACATAGCAGTATCCATTAAAGGGTTGATTCATCCTGCCTTCATGAAATTATTTCATCATCATCATGTTGACCATCCTTACTTGAGTTCTACATTTTGTAGCCTTGTGTCCAAATCTCCCACATTCAAAACATTTTCTAGAAAGAGAACCAAAAAACTGGTTCATCCTGCTCCTACATTTAGTAGCTCTATGACCATATTTGTTACAAGAAAAGCAATCACCATCAAAAGAGGGATACTTATGTGCATTAGGCTATCTTACAGGCTTTCTTCTTGCAAAATTACTTCTCTACTTCCTCTTTCCTTGATTCTTCTTCACATTTTTAGAACTCTCACCGTTATCAGCTCCTAAGCCACCTTTATCTTTACAGGTTTTTGTCCTACAAGGAATTCTTCAAGTTTACTGGAGCTAGATCTAAAATTGTTCTCACAAATCTCTTCCCTCTCCAATTCAATCCTTAGATTCACCACTTCCTATTCAAGTCTAGTGCATTCATCAACTTAATTTTGTACCAATGTATTCAGACATTCTTCAATCCTCTTCTTCTCTTCTACCGACACCTTTATTCCAATTATCTCTTGTTTCAATTTCTCACTTACTTCTCTATGTCTTTCCTTAAATTTCTTCAGTTGTTCTTTCAATTTCTAAACACATTCATTTGCTTCATCACGATTCTCTTTCAGATCCATGTTTTCTCTTTCCACTTTATCAAGATCTTCAAGAGCAGTCTGAAGCTCTCCTTTATCATCCATCTAATCAACCTTTAGGATCCTCCTTAAGTGGTTAAGCTCTTCACCAAAGAACCACACTTGCTCTAATACCAATTGTTAAACAGGCGCGGGACAACTGAGAGGGTGGGGTGAATCAATTGTCACAAAAATTCAAACTTAAAACTTTATCACTTATCAAATCTTCAACCACACCATTCTATTATTAAATATGAGCATGAAACATAAATAAAAAAAGTAAATCAACACAATGAACACCATAATTTTACGTGGAAAACCCAATGAGGGAAAAAGCACAGTGAGGGTTAACTCACACTATATAGTATTTAAAAAGAGGCTCACTGCCAAAACAAGGACTCACTGTCCAAGTACAAAGGCTCACTACCTACAAAAAGGACTCACTATCCAACAAGGGGGCTCACTTCCTACACAAGATTATACAAAAATAGAGTAAGGATTTACAACCCAAAATGAACTATAAAGATGTACCTATCATGTGTTGATATAGTTCCGATGATGCCCAGTATTTAGACTTTACACCCTTCATTCTTCGCTTATCAACTGCCACCTTTCTGATCACACCTTCACATTCATTAATCACTCTCACACACACCCTTTTTCACACAAATTCCATAAATTCATACTACAATTCATTCATCCATCCATTCATGCTTACTAAAATGTTCGCCATACATGCATATATATATCTGATCACCATCGTAAGCATCAATTAGGTCAGCCTAAATAGATGCAATTGATTATAAAAGATATCAACTGTTAGCTCCATAAAATATTTTCAAAATGTAATGTGACCATTAGCATGATACAATATGTCATCCCATACCACACAATAGATCACACTTAATATTTTCATATCATATCAAAATTATTTAACAAGTCGGCAAGAAAATAGTCATCAACACAAAAAGTAAACATTATGTTGATTACCACAATGTCATATGAGCACCATAGCACATAATATTCTAAATGTGCATTCCTTTACCATCCATAAGTAGTTTTCCAAAATCACAATTAGCAATTTTCAAGTAAGAAGAAATGCAGAGTAGAATACCGGAGGGACAACCAAAAATACCGAATCAACCACTAGAGAAGATAAGATTCATACACACTGGTTTAGCGTATCGGACCAAACCACTAACATGGTGACATCAATGAAAACAAATAGATAACCTACTAATTCTTCCAACAAAATAACCTCTATGGGGCAAGTGAATTACCCTTAGAGTTCTGATGTGGACTTGGAGGTAATACAATTTTATGGAATTGAAGTGGATTTGGTGGATTTACAATTTGATGGTCTTGAGGAAGGACTGGTGGCACCTATTTCCCTCAATACTGTATCTTTTGTGAATTTAAATGAGAGGTTAGATGAAATTTTGGTCCCATATCTAACAATGAACCCTCTTAACACTTTTGGTGGAGTGGTAAGTTTAGATGGCTTTGCCTCTCAGTTAGACATGGATTTTGTAAATGACCTAGGGGTTTTCTCTATTAAGGAGACCACTGATGGATAGGAGGACCCCATGGAGGTCATAATTAAATTGACCCAAAGGTATAGGAAGAAGAAATTCTTATATATCTCCAAGAAAACCCTAGATAAATACCTCAACCAGTTATCAAAGGACAAGAAAAAAGCTCAGTGGGTTAATATTTCCTCCCAATGCTAAAAGAATGGAATAAAAAAATAGACTCCCCAAATGTTTTGATAATTTTAAGAGTGACAAGGGACCCCCACCTAATGAAGAAACCTAATGGACATCAATTACATCTCATGGAATGTAAAGGGACTTGAATCTCCAGAAAGGAAACATGTTGTTAGAAGATTCCTATCATAGAAGAAAGAAAAGGACTTTGTCCTATTACAAGAAGTCAAAGTCACTGGCTTTATTCTTGAAACTATCTGAAGGTGATTTGGAAAGAAGCCACCCATTTTGTCACCAGACATGAAAAGGGGAAGGTTTGGGCCGTAATCTTACTTGAAACTAAATTGGCACAACTTGTTGGTAATTATGGGGTCTCCCCTTGTAACTGTGATATCTAGGTGATTATGAAGATAAAAGAAATCTGTTTTGGCATTTGATTTGTGTATGCCCCTAATGACTACAAGGAATGGATCTTGCTTTGGAATTGGCTATATAGTATGCAATATATCCCTTGGATCATTGGGGGAGACTTTAATTTTGTTGAGAAATGGGAAGACAAGTGGGGTGGCTCAGGACAAGATTGGAAAGGAAATGAGAGATATTACTCGCTAAGAATGAAATCCAAGTTGAAAATTGAAGATCCTATTGAAGGCCAAAATAATGAATGCAAGGATATTTGGTTTACATGTTGAAAATTTTAGAAAGGAGGCAGGATAATTTATTGTAGACTTGACAAATTTTACATAAGCAAGGCCTTCTTCTTGGCCATCCCAGTGAAACATGTTTACAAAATAGAAGCAACTCCATACTCCCTATCTAACCACCACCTGATAAGGGCCAAGTTCTACTTTAATTAAGGTGGGGAAAATTTTGATGGTTGTGAAAATGGATTCTTCCTTCATACCAACCTCCTCAAAGATAAAGATAGTATAAATTTCATAGTATCTCTTAGGTTAATCAACAAATGGTTGCACCATAACCTATCCCCCATTGAAAGATGGGAAATGAATGTAGAAGGGTGGAAAATCTTGTTCCAAACTATTGGAGAGGAAAGATCCAAAGAATGAAGGAAGAGGGAGAATCTAATTTAGGATAAGCTTCTCCAAGTAGAAATTGAGTTACAAGAAAACCCCACTAATTATTTGCTAACAAACAACCTAAGGAGACTTCAATCTAACAAGATATAGGGACTAAAAGTTGGAGCCAAATTGAATTGGCTTAAGAATGGAGACAAAGGTACAAAAAATTTTATCAGGTACATCAAGGAGAAGCATGCTAGAGAGAAAATAGATCATATTACTATAAATTATATCACTTAGGTGAATCAAGATGAGATAACAAAGTAATTCTTTTAGTTTTACAAGAACCTCTTTAATTTTGAAGGTGGTAGTGAGCCTAGCTCCAAGGCTAGGGAATATATAAAGAAAATTATATCAAAGAGGATCAATGAAGATATGGCATCTGAACTTGGAAAGGAGATTTCTAAAAATGAATTTAAAAAAGTCACTCTCTCACTCAAAGATGACAAATCTCCAAGTACAAATGGCCTCCCAATAGAATTTTATAAGACCTTCCTAGATTGGGTTTGAGAAGACCTATACCTTGTGTACGAGAAAGCCATTGAAAGAGACTCACTGGGAAGAAATATGAATAAGGGAATCATTAAACTAATTCCAAAAGAAGGTGATAAGGCCTTAGTAAAAAATTGGAGACACATTACTCTCCTCAATGTATCTTATAAAATCCTAGCTAAAGTGATAGCTAAAAGATTGGTAGTAATCCTTCCTAACATCATAAAATCTACAAAAATTGGCTTCATCAAGGGGAGATATATATTGGAAAATCTTATCACTAGCTGGGAAGCTATGAGCTAGGCTAAGAAAACAAGGAAAGATGCAGCAATGCTCCTACTTGAATTTGAAAAAGCATATTATAGAATTGAATGGGATTTTGTACTTTTGGTATTGGAGGCTTTTGGATTCCCCAATAATTTTTTTCAAATGGTCAAAATTCTCATCCAAGATGTTGTTTCTCAAGTATAATTCAATGGGGTTCTTACCCAAGATATTTCCCTTGGGAGGTCAATAAGACAAGGCTACCCACTTACACTGACATTATGTGTAATAGCTTCAAATGCATTGCACTATATTGTAAGGGAGAACTCAATAGTCTTAAGAGTGAAGGGAATAATTTTTCTTGACAAGAATGAACTCATAAACCTTCAGTTTGTTGATGAAAATTCAATTTTTTTGAGCTTAGAGGAGGATAATCTTGCATATCTAATGGGAAAACTAGATATATTTTTCCCTGCTTTTGGGGAAAAATATTCTCCCTCAAAATCCTACCTTTTGGGGTGGAAAAGGAAAACCTCCAAATTGGATTAGTAGATTTGTTCTTCAATGGGGGGGACCCCAAAATTTGGTGAGGTATTTGGGTATCCCCTTTGTAGTGGATCCCAATTTAAAGGAAATGTGGCTATGGATAAGAGACAAGATATAAAATTAAATTTCTAAGTGGAACATGCAGTTCCTCTCCTTGGTTGGTAGGCTTCAGGTTTTTCAAAAATACTTTCATCCTAAAACATTTTATTTTCCTCTGTGTGGTTTTTCAACTCTTACTAGATTAATGCTATCCAAAAAAGGATAAGAGAGTTTCTATGGTCAGATGGTAAAGGAAAGAGGAAAAGGTACTTAGTGAAATAGGAATGGTGCACTATAGCAAAATCCAAAGGTGGCCTGGGGTTAAAAGACCTGAGGCTCCAAGGTATTTCCCTGGAAGATAAGTGGGTGATTGGAGCCTTGGAAGGTGGGGAGCCATGGAAGGTGCTAATTAGAAAAAATATCCTCAATGCTATCTCCAATCAAGCAAAATCATGGAAATATCTACCCTTCAGTGATGTTCTTAGTAATGACTGGACTATGTCACCTGTAGGATCCAATGTATTCAAGACCATTTGGAAGGCTTGGGAAATAATGAAAAACTTCTTAACCAACTACCACTTCACCAAAAGTGATAACAAGATCATTCTGATTAATAGATCAATATGGTGGAACTTAAAGCATAAAGGAAAACCACTTGCATTAATTCAGGGATGCTCAACAAAAAACTGGGCGTATAAAGGAATTAAATGCTTCAATGAAATTCTAAAAAATGGCAAGCTAAAAGATTGGAATGACTTGAGTTCATAATGTAATATACCTCATAGTAATTAGAGGACTTACATAGTCCTAAGGGAAGCCTATAGCTAGCTAAAATTCCCAGTGGAAACTAAAAATGATATCTCTCAATTTAAAGAATTCCAATGGAAAAATTGAAATAATGTAATGAAAACCAAAGAAAAAGAAATATAATCCATGCTAATAGAAAAAATAGATCTAACAGAGCATACGAGAAAAAATTGGAAAGTGAATCTAAATAAAAACCAGTGGCAAAAAAAAATTTAGAAGAACTAGCATAAAGAGATAAAGGCTAAGAAATCCTATTTCAGATGGCTTTTAATAATTTAGAAACTCTCTTTTAGAAGAAAATATGATGACATTGATATGTGTAGTTTATGTAGAATACCTGAGGCAATTAACCATTTTTTTTTTACTATATTTTTGCTAAGGAGATCTGGAACATGTTTTGCAATAAATAAAATATTTTGGGAAATAATGGTGATCCTCTTCCTGAAAATATTTTATTTAATAATAATATAAAAAATGGGAAAAACTACTGAATTATTCTAGAATTTCCTTTCAACTTACATTTTGTGGACCATATGGAAAGCACAGAATGAAGACATGTTTCAATAAAGGAAGAGGTTTCTTATTGAGTCTTATAAAAGACTCATTCTCTATAATGTTTCTATGAAGGTTTATATCATGGTGGAACTCTCAAGGGAAAAGTTTTGGAAATAATTGGAGAATAGAGAAATAACCATTGAAATCCTTGAGGCAAGATATGGACATATGTGGTATGAAGGTCACCCTAGGGTGGATGTTTTTTAAAGGGAACTGCAAGCATTTTAGAAAGATCTTATGGAGGGGAAAAGCAGCAAACCTAACAAGACTTAGAACAAAGGTGTATTAGTTGTGCTTATGGAGGGGTAGAGCAACAGGGCACTAGATTTTTTATGGATGAACTAACAATAGCAGAGGTATTAGTGCCAATGAAAGATGCAAACATGACATAGTAACTTCTACCATGGGACAACAAAGGATATTTTTTATATTTTTCTCTTTATATATTCTTGTAAAAGATAATAGTATATACTTGTCCAAGGTTTTTGTATAGCTAGTACCTGATATACATTTGTAACCGGTGAGAACAGTTTTGAGTAGGGTATCAGAATGCAATGGGGCATATACAATAGGGGATAGTCTGATGATATTTTTTAACTAGTGATATACTTCGTGTAACAGGGGATAGTCTGGTGATATATTGTAACTGGAGTAATCTAGAGACTGGGATTTTGAAGTAAAACTTCCATATTGTAATCTATAAATGTTGACTCCTCTATACTTAATACAAAAACAAAAATCCTTATAATTTTTCCCTAACCCTAGTCCATACTACATCTTTCATTCTTGGACATTGATTATTGACATTCAATCTTAGCCCTTCATTCAAAATTGTCTTTCCTATAAAAGACCATGTCATTGTCATTTGTCACCAACCTTTTGCTATCTAGTCTATTGCATCCACAAGCTATCTAGAGTAATCTTGCTATCAAGTCTACTATAAAGTCAAGTGCATCCATAGTCATATAGAATCTTTAATATTTTTTTGTCATTTTCATTAGGCCTATTTGCACACTCAAAAATCTGAGAGCAATTACCTTATTCAAGAAAAATGGAGAAGTGCAATGAAGGTGAATCAATGGTGGTATGAAGACTCTTTGGTAATATTGTTCCATTTTTTTATGTATTTATGCTTATTTTTACTTCATTGTTTATTAGGGTTTGATTTACATGTTGTATTTCCTAACCTTGATAATTTTAGCCCTGTTTTACATATAGAACTCTCCAAAATATTTGTGTAAATTGCCTTGAAGTACCTTTTATAAGACAGGGGAGAAAAAGGCTTCGGTCCAAGTACTCATGTCACATTATCATTTTACATACAATATTAAATTTTAAAAAAAAGATGAGCTCAACTACTCGTGGATGGAATATTCTTAGGACAAATGCAGTTATATTTGCTTGTAACAATCTTTGTCCCTCCAAAAAGCATCTGATGTTGATAGTTGATCCTTTGTCACTCCTTTTCTTTACTCTTGTTGATGGAAACTTGGGAATAGTGAGCTAGCAAGTGAAGAAAAAACCCTAGTGTACACAAGACAAAACTTCCTTTTGTTGACATTGTTGAATTATTTAGATAGTGTTGAATATTCATAAAAAACAAAAAATATATCCACATCACCAGGAAAGACTCTCCAAGTCAAGAAGCTCATTATAATTCTTGTCCCAAACATCATATTCTTCCTTTGATGGCCAATTTAATGCCATGAATTCATCTGGTTTATTCCTATATGAGCCATACCTCTTTACCACATGATTTGCTTCTTTGTCAAAATCTTCCAAAAACCTTTTGGTGAACCACAATTTATCCATGCTATTCTTCAATAAATCAATATCTACAATACCACCTTAAAACACTAAAAGGGCCTATGTAGCAACATAATAGTCCATTTGTGACCTCTAGTGCTAATATGTCTTCACTACTCCATTATTGTCTAGAATGCCTATCAGAAGGCCAAGATCACTCATCAAATACTTGGAGCAAATCTCTTATTTTCTTCTCCATGGGGTCTATCATTCTATTATAATATAGAATTCCCTTTACCATTTAGTATGTGGGGGCTATATGTTTTGGTTTATTTAATTCAAGATTTGACCCTTTGATCATGTCATCTAATTCATTGAGTCTAAGCAACGACAACTAAATTAATGGGATTGCCTCTGATCTATCCCTTTCAAACATTCCAATTGCATTGAACATTGAAGAATAATTTGAATGCACACTATTCACCCTTTTATTGTCTTTCCCATTAAATGTTCAATTATATTAGAAATTATAAGCACATTATTCTCCTCATAAAGGTTTAGTATTTCCCCATATGCCTTTTATTTGCTTGATTAAATCTTTTCCACTAACTCATGCTCTAGATGGTGGGGCAACATGAATGAGTTGTGTTGATGGACTATCTTCATAGACAACTATCTCTATTGGCTAAGTTGGAGGAGGTGGTGGAGAAGAAGTGGGTGGAGAAGTAGGTTGCATTGGTTTTACCCGTGGCTACTAATTTTGCAACATTTCTACCATAATTTCTAGTTTTGTAAGCCTTTTCTTGTCTTTATTGTATTCTATCAACAAATCATTATAGTTTTTGGTCTCTACATCATATTTTTCTTGTAATTTCTTAGCAGTTTCTTATGTAAACTTTGCAACATTTAAAACCAATGTGGTTTCTTCCACTGCTGATGTATCAGAGACTCTTTTTATAATAATACCTCCTCTTAGGTGTCCTATAGATTCTGCCACTATTGGCTTATTGGTATTAAGAGCCATATCCCAAATAGCAAGAGTGTCCCACTTGGGAGTGAAAGTTGATCCAATCATAATACATAATGCTTCTTCATCTGTATCAAAGACTTGAAAGTCATTCCTTCTTACTGTATCAAATGGGTGCTCCCACAACAATGGGTTACATATTTTGGCCAAACTTGAGATTGAACAAAACTTTTTTAACTAAGTCTTCACTTTTGGACACTTATACTTGCTAAACCATGAGGAATTTGAAGATGATGCAAATTATTGATTTGTGAAATTTCATCTTTAGATTCTAAATAAATATAGTTTAAAAAAATTTGAATAAAAAAGCATTTCTTTTTCCATCTCCTTTGATAACTAGTTTTTAACAGTAAAAAACATTTTTAAAGAGTAGTGTTTATTGTATAACACAACTTTTTTTCTATGAAGGATAATACTCTATTTTTTTTGAATTAAGATTTGTAACTATGATATCTATCTCCTTCATTTAGTTTCATAGTATTTTATTGAATATTTTTTTCTCAATTAAGTTTTGAAGTCAAACCAATTACAATTTAGACATAGGTTTACTGTATAACACAACTGTTTTGTATGTATTGAAATTCATTTTTTTGTTGGATCAAGGACATCAATACCAAGAGCATAGATATTTTTCAAATTTTTTTTGTAATCTACTATTTTTTCACATGTGTAGAACTGAGAGCTTGATTTTTAGTGAAAAACCTACATTCACAAGAAATAAAAAAATAAATATAATATCAAATTAAATATATTTAAAATTATACTTTTTTGGAAGCTTATAATAAGGAATACATACTTAGAAAATATAAATTTTAAATGAACTCATTTGATCCCCCAAAAGGTAAATCAAAAGCGGTTTTTTATCAAAATTTTGATGGGTGTAGAGGATACTCCATTATAGGTATGGTTTAAAAGTAGTGAGGTTCTATCCAAGGGGGTTTGATCTAAGGGGGTTTGATCAAGCCCTCTTCAACTAAAATCCTTTAAATGGAACCTTTCAAGGCTTAAATCATTATATTTTCTAAAAATATGTGATTTTAGCAAAATCAGGATGTGCCAAAAAGTGTAACCCATTATTATTGTAGCACGCAAATGCAATGGAAGAAGCCATATCCCATTCTAGAAAAAAAGGTATACCACTTTATTCTACTAGATTTGTGCCTTCTTTAGGGGTCATTTCCTATTTCTTTGATTTCATTTTTGCAATCAACCTTGTAAATAATCTCTAGGCTATTTAGGAGATTTACTCATCTCTTGTCTTAACCTCCTTTCATATTCATCCTTCTGGGTTCTCCAATAATACTCTTTAAAATCCTCAATCTTGACAAATACATCATCTTCCATGAAGTCCCTACAAGTTGTATCCTCAAATAATCAACATTATCCACACCTATCAAAATAGCCTTTGTAATCCTATTGTCATGGACTGGCATATAATTCAGCCTTTGTGGATATGGCATTTGTTGTTGAATATCTTCAGAGGTTACAATAACCTCATCATCAGAATCTATTAGACAATACACAAATCTTGCTTTTTTAATATTTCTCCTCTTTGGAGAGGACTCCCTTAGGGGTAAATCAATATCAATAATATTTTTTGGGAGGGGAAATGGAGCTTATTGCGTAGGGGATGAGGCTCTTGAATCCTCAGATTGATTAGGAATAGCCTTTATTTTTTCTTTCATGACTATCCCATTTGGTCTTCTTGTGAAGACATATTACTTCTTAGGTGGTTGGTAGATCAAGGTAGTTGATTATTCTAGACCCTCCCATGACCTGGGGTCTTGAGTAGTTGGTCCCCCTCTTCTACATTTTGGTGAACCCGATGTGAACCTTGTAGTATCTATTTCTTTATGTTGAGGTCCTTTCTCTTGTGCCTGCATAGGCTATGGACTTGTGTGTTGTGATGCTTCATGAGTTTCACAACTTAGTATACGAATTTTGAAAACTTTGTTAGAAGGATCATGCACCAGTGGCACTTAGAAATGGATTTCTCAAGGGTCACTATGACTCTCGCTTCCTAGGAGATGGTATCAGTGGTAGAGATGAGTTTCTTCGATGAAACCACTCGTGCCCCTACTCCTATTGTTTCTCCTATAGCTCCACCTTTGAATGAGGATGACACTATTAATATTACTACAAAGCACCTCCTTACCTTAGATAGGAGGATTTTAGATGTTGGGAACCATTTGGGAAAAGATCAAAACATGGCTAGGGGCACTAGAGTTGTTAATGAGATCAGATATATGCTAGACAAGGATCAGATAGGGATAGAGTTTCTTTGTGGCCTTACTAACTTAATAGAAGCATACATCTCCTCGTAAGATGCTAGGTTAGGTGGTATCTGAAGAGGTGTGCTCGATGCCTATGTAAGATAGATTAGCATCTTGATTCCTACAACATTGGTATGCATGGTTGAAATGGGCCCTTCCATCAACATCTTTGCTCCTTCTCTGCCTCCAACTGTCAAAGTGAGTAGAATACCTCTAGGATTTAATGTCCTTCCTCCTGGGGGCTATGATGGCTTTGGTGGTGGGATCTCTAATAGAATGGGGGTTGGTGGTCTTGGTGTATCAGATGCTCTTGGTGGATTTGGCAGTGGCCATGGTGGTGGCATCGGCGGTGGCTATGGTGGTGGCTCCAAGGGAAACTACAGTGATGGTTCTAGCGGCGGCTCTAGTGGTGGTTTTGGTGGTGGCTCCACTAGCCCTATTTCCTCATATGACCCTATTTTGAATTCCCTACTACAAAAAATGGGTCAAATGTAGAACCAACTAGCAAGTCTATCCTAGGCCTCTACCCAACCAATCTTCCAACCTTTCTTCTAATATATTCCTTTTTTGGTGACGATTATGAACACCCCTATCCCTCAAGGGATGGAGATCCCTAAATTTGAGAAATACAGTGGTAAAGGAGACCCTCAAACAAACATGTCACCCTTCAACGTGATGTCTACAAACTTCTTCCACCATGATTCCTTGATGGCCAAACTATTCCCTCGATCTCCCAAGGGTATAACACTAGAGTGGTACTATTCCTTACCTGAAAACTCCATATTCTCATTCGACTAGCTTGTTAATCAATTTCTTTGGTAGTTGTAGGCTAACATCAGACTGAAGATGACCTTTTCTGATCTTGTCTGATGTAAGCAAGCAGAGAATGAGAAGATGACTAATTTCATTTCTTGATATCAAGCACTCTTTTCATGAATCTCTTACCCGATATTTGACTCATATGTGCATAAGGTGTTCATTAGCAACCTACAAAGAGCTTGGTAGGATAATTTTTCCTTAATGAAGTATCCTTCTTTCACACATCTATGTGTGGCATTGCTGGAATATTAGTAGATAGTCACTTAGTTCAAGGGATCTTCCTCATGCTTCCATCTAGAAGGAAGGTCTATTGTATCGATTTATAGAAAAGGTAAATCTATTGCAAATATAGTCGCCACTTCTAGTGACAAAGGCCTCAAGCACAACAAACAATTCACAAATTTTTCTTAATCTTATTCCTCTAGTTTGAAGAATCTATTAAATGATAAGGTGATAACCTTGGAAGACCCTCAACCTCTTAGAGAACCTTACCCCAACTGGTACAATGGAAATTCATTCTTCCAATTCCAATGTGTCCACGGGCATGATACCAAATTTTGTATGCGCCTACTTCATGAGATATAGGATTGCATTAGTGATAGTACCATTTGCCTTGATGGAAAAAAGTAAAATACGAAAAAGTTGCTAGCTAAGGTGAATAATGAATTATAGATTTATATAGACACATTTCTATCTCTCTGTAAATTTGATCATTTATCCTTATGGTGCTTCTCTTGAGGCTCAATGTATATAAATTTGGTTTCATTTACTCACATTCCTCCCCCTCAACCTGTGACTACTTCACCAGATATAAATTTTACATCATAGGATCTTCCCATGAATAAGAAATCTTCTCCTCTATTTATTCCTACTCACATCAATGGTAACATTGTGACAAGAGTCTTTGTGGATCCCATGAGTTGCATGAATTTCATTACAAAGGAAACTCTTGCTAATTTCTTTATCAAGGGAGGGATATGAAAACAAAATGACCACCGTACATACCCATGATGGTCTCTCTCTTTCTATTTACAGTTCTATAAATCTTTCCATCTAAGTGGGACCTAGGGATGTGAGTACTACCTTTGATGTCATTCTAGAATATAACTTGTTCAAAGAGAAGCTAGGCATCCCATGGCTAGATTCTATGAAAAAAGTCACTTCCATTATTCATAAGTGTCTGAATTTCCCTCATGAAGGTGTAGTGCATGCCATGGATGGCACCAGATACTAGCTAATGGTATCTCATGGGGGATATTTGCTAAATCATTTTTGGCCTGCCCCAGTAGGTTTAGTTCCCCCAAGAATGGACCTACTTTATCAAAATTATGTTAAGTATAAAATTAGGGGCAAGGTGTAGCCAAAAATGATGTACCTTGTAGTGTAGTAGTAGGTTTCTTCTTCCTCTCAAAAGGGGAAGGGGAAGTCTACTCACATTTAGGAGCCTTCTTCTTCCTCCTCCATAGTTCCACCTACTCCTACCTACCATCCTTGATCTGGGGGACAATTTTTCAGTGAAAATTGAAGTGTTCCCAATACTCCAGATTTAAGCACCATCAGAAAGAGAATGATGTCCTGATTCCAACGCAACTTGAACGGGGCGAAAAGGACTTTGTTTGTGCAAGTTATGGCCAGTCAAACTTCTAGTCAAACTGGCTTAAGGGGTGTTCAGAAGGTGAAAAATAATCATCTCAAAAATAGATAGAAGCAGCGTCATCGCAAAGAGCTCGTCGATACAATTCTGATGGCGTTTGTTTCATCAAAATCTGACATCATATGCTCAAGATATTGGCAATCAAAGTTTCAAGTTGACTTTTGAGCAGACTGTACGGATGATGACATCAGCATATTGTCAGTACCGTACGGAATCCACATAGGCAAATTTTGACCCAACATGTGGCAAGTGACTCAGCTATATGGACCAATCAGTGACTGACACGTGTCTGTCTGTACCCTAGGTGGCATTACACGTTGTTGTCGAGTTAGCGACACGTCAACAGACTCGTCAGCATCTCCGGCAAATAGGAGCTTGACATGTCATCAGCTTTGTCAGCGTATAGGCTTGCCTTGTCAGTGAACACGTCTGCAGATTTCAGCAAATGGCATGTTGACACGTGTCTTCTTTGGTAGCGGACGGGTTGGTTGGTTGGTTGGTTGTTTGTTTGTTTTAACAAAATGCTTTATTCGGGTTTGAAACCACGATCCGCCCGCAGATAGTTGGCCGTTTTCACTATTGCACCGGCGATAACAACTACAACTATATGTGTATGGCGTTTTGTTTTATTGTTAATGAGTTCGGTGTTGGTTTTAAAAACAGTCAGCGGAGGTTTTGAACCCCCGACTGGCTAGCATCCAAAAAGGTTATCCACCGGTAGGCCACGAAATATTTCTTAAATATATAGTGGTCAGGGTTTAGTTTGTTATGAAACTATCAGCCGAACCTTAAACAAATGGCTTAATAAAGCCAAAACAAACAAGATTTACCTTACCCACCTGAACAAGCAGATTGTGTAAAACAAAATAACTAGTGTACGAGCTGATCAAGAAGGTTAAGCATTAATTTTGGTGGTTAAGCCTAATTAGGCAAATTTTATGTATAAAAAGAGAGGTAGTAGGCCTTGTTTTCAAAAGTCTAGGTGGTGAGAATGAGAGAATGCTCGAGAGATTTTGCAGACATTTCCGCACATCAGAGGAACATTATGCTGCTGTGCTTGAAGGAGATAGTCATTGTAGCAATTGTAACTATTTTTGGAGTATAATCAGATCAGTCACTTCGTTGGAGAGGGGCTTGGAGACGTAGTCCTTAGGGACGAACTCCGTTATCAATTGCGTTTGTCTCCTCTTATTCTTCTCTCTTTCTTTTCAGTTCATTATCTTGGCAATTATATTATGTTCTTTTATTCATTTGAGCATTGTAATTAAGTGATCATTTACGTTAAGCATTCTAAAAGCAATTGTCCTAGATCCTAAATAGATCAAGTTGGTATAAGAGCTTTGTGTGTGGCTAGTATTGCAGAATTGAATGCTAACGAGATCCAGGTTTCAACGAGGCGAAGGAGAACTTGAAGAATACAATCCAGAGATCGGAAGACGAAGAGCTAATCGATCATCACATATGGAAGAAAAAGAAGGTGGACAAAGTTCAGAGCTCAGTGTCAAGGATTTCCAGAAGCTATTTCTTGACATGAAGGCGATGGTGGACGAACTTTATGCAGAAAAGAAGAAGAGCGAAAAGGGAGGTTCTTCAAAGCACGAGAAGCAGGAAGATCAAAAAGACACAAAGGAGAAATCTCCAAAAACTCCTCCTCCATCTTCTCCCTCTTCTTCTCCCCCCTCTTCTCCTCCTTCTCCTTCTCCTTCTTCTAATGTAAATCCATTTAAGAGAAAATCTAAGCCTGTTATTAAGCTAGATGTAAAATTTGAGTTACCTAAATACTGTGGGGAGTTAAATGCTGAGAAGTTAGATGATTGGGTCCAGCAAGTAGAAGTGTACTGTAGGATTCAAGGCCTAGTAGAAGATGCTTCTAGAATCCAATTAGCAACTCTCCGGTTGGGAGGTACAGCTCTCACCTGGTGGGAGAGTAAGACTCAGGAAGAAATTGCTTGCCATGGTCAAGTTAATATGTCTTGGATGGAGTTTGTTGCTGCCCTTAGAAAACAATTCTATCCTTTAGGTTACATGCAACAATTAACCATGAATTGGCAAACCTTTAGGCAAGGTAAGGGGTAGTCTATCCAGGAATATACTCATGAGTTTAGAAAACAGGCCATTGCTCTAAATGTTCCCTTGTATACCCAAGACACATTACTTAAGTATATTGGTGGTTTACATTCTTACCTTAGGCACACTATTTTGATGTTGAGTCCCAACAATCTAGACAAGGTGTCTGTTCAAGCTACTCATATAGAGTCAAGGGGTAAGAACACTTTTAGTGATAACTTTTCCAAGAAGCCATCTAAGTTCGAGGGTAAGTCTAAAGGGAAAGAAAAAGACAAAGATAAAGGCAAAGGGAAGAAGAACAGCTACAACTAAGAAAGAGGGTGAGAAACCCACATGCTCCCATTGCAAGAAAGAGGGGCATGATGATTCAAGATGTTGGAAGCTTCATCCTGAGTTGAGGCCGAAAAGATATGGAGGTAATAAAGGCAAGCAGAAGACTACTACAGTGATTCAACAGGATCTTGGTTCTGACTCTGGAGATGAGACAAAGATTGTTGCTACCGGAATCCAAGGTAAAGAGAAAGGTATATCTCTCTCTTCTGATGCAAGTTTTTCTAGTGCCAGTGCAAGTACAAGTAAAGAATCTTCTCCTAAGGTTGATAAGCAAAGAAATGAATTGTTTCACATTCGTGTTGTAACAAAACACACTAAGGTTGATACTCTGTTTGATACGGGTTCACAAGTCAACTTAATATCTGAAGAAGTTGTAAAGAAACTTAATTTGACTACAACACCTCATCCAAAACCATATCCACTCGGATGGGTTTGCAATGATGCTCAACTACAAGTAACTAAACAGTGTAAATTGAGATTTGCTATCACTGCAAACTTTGTAGATGAGGTAGAAGTAGATGTGGTCCCTTTGGATATTTGTGGGCTTGTGTTAGGGAGTCCTTATCTTTATGACAAAAAATCAATCTTTTATAGGGGGGAGAATAAGTATCATATTTTTAAAGATGGGGTAGAATACATTGTACGAGCACATAAGGTGAAGACTAATCTTACACTAGTTAATGCTGGTCAAATAAAGAGGTTGGTCAACTCAAGTAAAAACTTTGTATTGATGCTTGTAAAAGCCAAAGAAGATGATAAATCTGAGGTATTCAATCAAACTTGGGAAGATCATGTAAGTCATGTAAAGAAAGTCTTTGATGTATTGAGAAAAGAAAAATTGTATGTAAAGATGTCTAAATGTGAATTTGCTAAGACATCCTTAGTGTACTTAGGCTATGTCATAGGGAGTGGTCAATTGAAAGTAGACCCTGTGAAGGTCGAAGCTATTGTAAAATGGCCTAAGCCAAGTACAGTCACAGAGGTCAGAAGTTTCCTAGGTGCAGTTCAGTACTGGAGAAAGTTTATTGCAAATTTCTCTTATATAGCATCACCATTGCATGCATTAACCAGTACAAGAGCAACTTTTCAGTGGGGAGGTCCACAACAGAAGGCTTTCGACACTTTGAAGGGAAAGTTGAGCACCGCACCAGTTTTGGCCTTACCAGATCTACATCAACCATTTGAGATCGAGACAGATGCGAGTGGATTTGCCATGGGAGCAGTACTCATGCAAGGAGGTAAACCAGTTTGCTACCACTCTGAAACTTTTTCAGGAGCAGTAAGTAACTATCCCACTTATGATAAAGAACTTTATGCTTTAGTTCAGAGTGTTAAAAAATGGAAACATTACATAATGGGGAAAGAAACCCATCCACACTGATCACCAGCCACTTCAATATTTGCACTCACAAACTAAACTGCAACAAAGTAGGCACTTTCGGTGGATGAGTTTTTTGCAACAGTTTCATTTGGTTATTAAGTATAAGAAAGGTACCCATAACAAAGTAGCAGACATGCTCTCTAGACCTCCTATGATGAATTCTTTGATAATCCTTCAGAATAGTTCTATGGTTCATGAAAGTTTTCAGGAACAATATGCTAATGATGAGAACTTTAAGGATATATATGCTGCTTTAATGAATGGTAAACATGTAGAAGAGAAAGATTATTATGTGCAAGATAAACTGTTATATCACTTGGGAAAATTATGCGTTCCAAAAGATGAACAAGCACGGGTTATTAGAGAAGCACATACCTCATTGATTGCAGGACACTTTGCAGTAAATAAAACATTGACTCAGCTACAGAAATATTGTTATTGGCCTCGTATGCAAGAAACTGTAACTAAGTATATTAGAGGTTGTGTTATGTGTGCAACTAGTAAGCCTAGTAACAAGAAGTTGGGATTATACACACCTCTACCTGTACCTTCTCGTCCATGGGAAAGTGTGTCAATGGACTTTGTTGGGGGGTTACTTATGTCTAGGAAGGGACATGATTATTTGTATGTAGTAGTTGATCGGTTCAGCAAAATGTGTATCTTAATGCCATGTAAAAAGCAAATCACTGTTGAACTGACAGCTCAGTTGTACTTTCAATTTGTATGGGTTCATTTTGGGTTACCTACTTCTATTGTATCAGATCGAGATTCTCGATTCTTGGGGGAATTTTGGTCAGCTTTGTGGGGACTTATGGACACCAGACTGAAGAAAAGTACGGCCTTCCATCCGTAGACCAACGGATAGACAGAGGTTGTAAATAGGACAGTTGTGCATCTACTCGAGGTTACTGCAGTAAGCATCCTAAGTTGTGGGATGAGAGTCTTCATTATGTGCAGCATGCCTACAACCATGCAACACACTCTTCTATTAAGAGTTCTCCTTTTGAGACATGCTTTGGTTATGTGCCCAAGACACCGATGGATTTTTTCTTTGGAAAGATGATGTTGAAGATGGACGCCATGATGCAGAGAAGGCTTTGAAGTTCATCCGAAAGTCCAAGCAATTCATCAGGCAGTGGAAGCACGGTTGGAACAGAGCCAAGCAAAATACAAGGTTCGCCATGACAAGCATCGCACTGATCATCATTTTCAGGTTGGAGACCGAGTTTGGTTACACATCAGCAAGGAAAGGATGCAAGGTGAAGGTAAAAAGCTTAAGCCAATTAGGTATGGTCCTTTTGAGATCCTTGAGAAGATTGGTACTAATGCCTTCCGCCTCAATCTTCCTCCATACATGCATATTTACTCGGTTGTCAATGTTGAGAATTTGAAACTGTATGAGCCTCCAATGATCCTAGATGAAGTCACAGACATTCAAGTTCCATCAGTTGATGACCCTTCACCAGAGTACATGTCAAGTTGCCAGAAGATGTTATTCTCAGACAGGAATGTCAGAACTTCACGAAGAGGAGATGTTGAATACCTCAGAGTGGGCCTGAAGGGGATGCATCCAAGCAAAGCAAGATGGATGGAGATTGGTAAAGTGAGGGAACTTTACCCTCACTTACTTTCCAAGTAATCAAGCTTTCGGAGGTCCAAAATCTCTCCAGTGGGGAGGCCTGATCCGGGGGACAATTTTTTAGTGAAAATTGAAGTGTTCCCAATACTCTAGATTTTAGCACCATTAGAAAGAGAACGACATCCCGATTCCAACGCAACTTGAACGGGCGAAAGGACTCCATTTGTGCAAGTTACGGCCGGTCAAACTTCCAATCAAACTGGCTTCAGGGGCGTTCAGAAGGTGAAAAAATAATCATCTCAGAAATTGATGAACCAGCATCATCGTGAAGAGCTCATCGAGATGATTCTGATGGCGTTCGTTTCATCGAAATCTGACATCATATGCTCAAGATATTGGCAAAGTTTCAGTTGACTTTTGAGCGATTTGTATGGATGATGGCGGATCGTCAATACTGCTGGAATCCACATAGGTGAATTTTGACCCAACACGCGTGCAGTGCTCCCCATGGACCAATCTGACTAACACGTGTCCTCCACCCTAGGGCATTGTTGTCGGTCCAACGTTGACCCGTTCACATCATCAATCCAACAGGGCGTCATGCTTCGGTTTCTGTGGCTTACCTTGTCGATGGACACATCTATAGATTTCAGTTATAGCATTACCGCGGTCTTCTTTGGCATGAACTGGTTGGTTGGTTGGTTAGTTGTTTGTTTGTTTTAACAAAATGCTTTATTGGGTTTGAACCCGCGATCCACCCGCAGACAGTTGGCCGCTTTCGCCATTGCACCGGTGATAACAACTACAACTATATGTGTATGGTGTTTTGTTTTTGTTATGAGTTCGGTGTTGGTTTTAAAATAGCCGAGGAGGTTTTGAACCCCGACCAGCTAGCATCCAAAAGGTTATCCACCGTAGGCCACGAAATATTTCTTAAATATATAGTGGTCGGGTTTACTTGTGTTATGAAACTATCAGCGAACCTTAAACAAAATGGCTTAATAAAGCCAAACAAACAAGATTTACCTTAACCACCTGAACAAGCAGATTGTGTAAAACAAAATAACCAGTGTACGAGCTGTTCAAGAAGGTTAAGCATTAATTTTGGTGGTTAAGCCTAATTAGGAAAATTTTATGTATAAAAAGAGAGGTAGTAGGCCTTGTTTTTCCCAAGTCCAGGTGGTGAGAACGAGAGAATGCTCAGGAGATTTTGCAGACATTTCCGCACATCAGAGGAACGTTATGCTGCTGTGCTTGAAGGAGATAGTCATTGAAGCAATTGTAACTGTTTTTGGAGTATAATCGGATCGGTCACTCCGTTGGAGAGGGGCCCGGAGACGTAGTCCTTAGGGATGAACTCCGTTATCAATTGCGTTTGTCTCCTCTTTATTTTCTCTCTTTCTTTTCAGTTCATTATCTTGGCAATTATATTATGTTCTTTTATTCATTTGAGCATTGTAATTAAGTGATCATTTACGTTAAGCATTCTAAAGCAATTTTCCTAGATCCTAAATAGATCAATCCTATTGTGGTACCCTCGACTTCTACTCTATATGTCTTTTGGAAGTCTGATGTGCCCACTTGGTGGAAGGTAGGTGTTCTACCTTCTTATCTTTCCCACAATGCCTCAACTCATCTTGTATGGTAAGGGGAAGGTCTCACGTGGAGTAGCCTCTACATCCCAGCCTCTATGACCTCCTACTACTCCTACCCCTAGGGTAGAAAATGGGAAGAGGCTCATCACTGAGGTGCTTGAGTCTGCTTCTCTACCAATTGTTATCTTTGTCCTTGCATTTCTTCCTCTTTTTTTTGTCTAGTAGTCACTCCCTCCATCAGGAACAATTGTGATGGACACCTCAATGACAGAATAGAATCCCTTTGCTCCTCCTCTAGGTATAGTCTGTAGATCTTAGAGCCAAAGAAATATCCTTGCATGTGAGTGTAAGCATCAAAGGAAGGATCTAGATATTGAGAAAGCTAGTTTGCAGAAGGAGGAAGGGGAGCCAATAGCTTCTATTTTGGTGTCTTCTATTCTATCCTTCTCTTCCACCCCTTTTGTTTTAGTTCTCATCACCTTGATCTTGCTTCTGGCTCCCCTTGTGAGTGTGGATGATCCTCACCCTAAAAGGTTGTAAGTGTTCATTGCTCCCTTGGTTAAGCCTCCTCTCTTGATGTACCTTCCAGAGATCCTTCCTTTTCTTAAGCTTGTGGCTATATCAAATACCTTGGTGATATCAGATGTGGTTTTCTCCTCTTCTTCCTCACGTTCCACTTCATATATGGGGATATCGCATCCCCTGATGAAGAAAAAGTTGGAGGATGACCCTTCTTCTAATGGGAGTTGAAATAAGGGATCACCTTCTTTAGAAATTGGTTATTCCTAAGCTTGTGTTGTCCTAGTGACAAAGGCTACCACGACATCCCTTGAGTCTTTTGGTGAAGTTAGCAGTGAATCTTGGGAACCTCCTTCATCACCCTCTCAATTGACACATGGCACTCCCATGAAGTGCATGTTCAACTTGGTGGATGATGTCCCAACTCTGTTGGAATTTTTTGCAAAATAAATGATGTTTACCTCACAGGAGTTGAGCGAAGAAGACCTCGAGGGGCCCTCTTCCTTAGTTATTGTCATAGGAGAGTCAGAGGGTACTCCCCTTGCTATCTCACCCTTGTAGGCTCATCTGAATTTCCCTTATAATGATCTAGATTTGGAGAATGATGACATCTTGGTTGATGAGGACTAGGAGGGAATCTCTTCTTTATTTGTAGATTAGGTTCGTGTGTGTTTTCTTTCCCCATGTGCTTTTTTTATGTGCTCTTCGAGGACCCTTATCAACCTTGTATGTGCTTGGATATAGGAGTGTATTATGTTGTAAACTTCTTCTATTTGTCACATAATTCTTCTCTTTGTTGGGCCTTGTTTTTCGATAATTGGAAATGATGCAAAGTGTTGGGAGCATTTAGGCCTCCCTTCCATGTTGACCAATTTTTCAAATTTTTTTCTCGTACCATTATTCATGATCTAATATTGTAGGGATTGATGATAGTTTGTATATGTAATTATATTATATCTATCTATTTATATCTATGAGTAGTTCTGACCCTTAAATATTACATCCCCCTATCTCTTAATTTTTTTAATCTTTTCTTGTGTTTCATTTTATCTTTGTCTTTTCTTTTCTTGCTTTGTGATGTTGTGGTGCCTAGGTATTGTCCCTCGTGTGTCTAAAAAGAATTCCACATTTACATCACGTCATGTAACGTGGGCCTCAACATCACTTTCTTCTCTCTCCTAAGGATGTCACGTGCCTTTGCATTTAGAACACACCATCCTAAGGGAGGGATATTATACTACTTTGATTTTCAAAAGGTGTATTTAGTGTCCAATGAACCCCTCATTGAAAATACCTTTTTTTCTCAAAAAACTATATTCTTCAACAAGGACCCCTTTCATTTGAAAGGTTTTTGGGAGACCCATTTGAAAGCTTTTCCTTCAATTGTTGATGATTTGTGTGACTGTTTGTCTTCCTATGTGACCCTTTTCTATCTAACATGTTTTGTCTATGGATTAACATGTTGCTTTGCAAGACCTATGAAGCTTTTTTTTTATCAAGCATGGAGGATAGAGCACCTAAATGCTCCTATCAAACTTTGTGGACCCTTTCACATCTTGCCTCCCTCAAGACCAAGCACCTAGGGTGCCTCCTTTGTAGGATCAAGCACCTATAGATCCTTTTGTTTATCTTTCATGGGTTCATCGACCTACGATACATTTGTTCAACTATCCTCAAGATTGAGTACCTATGAATCCATCTCCTATTCCTATGTGTTTAGATGTGTTAGATTGTGGTCTACTTCCTTGATGATTCAGGTATACATCTCTCAACTTTCACTCTACTTTATCGTGCATTCCATGGAACTTATGCTCACTAAAGTGGGGAAAAAATGTAATGGCATGAATTTACAGCCCTTGCAAACTCCACATTTACATACCTCCTACCTTAGAAAAATTGAATGCGATGATGCTATTCCATGTCCTTCATTATCTTCCCATCCACTTGGTAGCTATTTTTTGTGTCATAGGAGGATATCCTGTCCTGGATGCTATCACAACACACTATTGTCCTGACAAGATTCCTTCATTTGGAATCTGCAGAGGCATTACACCTCTCCATTGGTGATGAAGTGTAGTGTTTTTGTGCCCTTGACTAACCTTGAATGGATCCTTTGCCTCTAATTTTATCTTCAAATTTCTACCTCATTCATTCTCTTCAACTTCTTGATCATTCAAACATTGGACAACTTTTTCTTCACTCTCTTCACAACATTATCACCTCCATTGAAGCTACAAGTTGGTGTTTTGAGGACTCCTACTCATCGTTGTTGTGGAAACATCAAAATTTACAAGCTTGTGAGCTCACTCCATCTCCCATTTTCCTTGAGTGCACATGGTTGAAGGTTATATTGTTCCATATTTCTTTAACTTAGCATCATTATATTGTTTTTGTAGCATATCATTATTTAGCATAGTGCATAGTACATCCATTTCAACACCTTTCTTTATTGCATTTCTCCTATAGTTGTGAAACAATGAAAATAGTACACCCCCACCTTTGAGGAATAGAGAAATAAGGTAGGGTTCCTATTTCACACTTGTTACACTCAAAGAAACCTTAGATATATGAATCCAAAGATAGAAAGGGGGAAATCTTGCAATAAGGTATCCCAAGGTGTGATTGAATACAGTAAGAGGGTTCACCACCAAGCTAGGGCTTGGAAAGACAAGGAATGAATGCAACATGCAAAGTACCATGCAAAACATAACTAGATGACCTAGGAAATGAAACTGAAATACAAAATATTAAATTGGAAATGAACAGAGGTGCACCTGGGAGAGTGATGAGATCAAAACAAGCTCCAAAACCTTGAAATATTTCTATTTGATGCCAACTAGGACTCATACACTAGTTATAGCGTATGGGTCCTAGGTGGTTCTTGAAGAGCTGAAATTTTGGAATTTGGAGTTGTAGACTGAGAGGAACAAAACCTAGAAACTATTCCCTGAAACCCTAACTAGGAATCATACGCCTAGATTGTCACAAAGTGTCTCATTTTATCGTGAAGTGTCCCAGAAGAAAAATCTTGAACAAAAACTTTGCAAGCCTCTAAAGATGGATCAACTAAGAACTTTCCCACTAATTTCATGGAAATTGGATTGATGTTTTACCCTCGATCCTAGTTTTCATGAGTCTTCACAACTTTTCATGACAAATTGACAACATTTGCAACTTTGTCATTTTGGTACTTTTGAAGGATTCAAATCCACTTTTCTTCAATCTATAAACCTGCAATCACACATTAAAGAGAGGAAATATTTTTGATTGTTAGGAAATGGTGGTTTTCCTTTGTCAAACCCCTTTTAGGTAATTAAACCAAATGATGAAATAATGAAATAAAAGCATGAAATATTAAAACTATGCAATCATGATACCTTGAATGATGTCTTGAGATGTAATTCAACAATATAACATGAAGTGGCCATGTAGAGTGTATATATTGATCTTGAATTGGATATGAAACAATGATTGACTTGGATATTGGATGCTACATCATACCACTAGCTCAACAACATGCTTGATGCTTGATAAACTTGAAATGATGATGGATCTTAAATTGTTGCAACAATTGTTAAAGAATTCTTCCCTTGAATGCCTTATAAATTCTCTTGAGTGATCTTATAATCATAAAATTTCCATTAGGAATGTTCTCTTGAAAGTATTATCTTGTTAGATGAGAAATGAGTGAAATAACCTTATATAACCTTATATTTTTACTTGTTTATGCGACATTTCTTGAAATTACAACACTACAAGCCAACATCAGATCTAGGAGGATAAAGTCCTACCAGGAATTTGAATTAAATTTGATTTTAGGCCAAATGTGACTTATATGCCATAAGTGGCATATGAGTCCCATTAGGATTAACTATGGGAAACATTTTTTAGAAATGGTTGGAATGATGTAAAATTAGGGTCGGGGCCCTGAAACCTAGGTGGGAATCATACACCCAAGGTGGCATATGAGTCCTAGATTACTAAATCTAGGCCACACAACCTAAAAAGATATGAATTATGATTGGACGTTGGTTTATGTCAGGATTATCCTTGAAAATAAGTATTATTTAAGGCTTGTGGATGCAAAATAGGGCCAATTAAGGCATAGATAAGCCCAATTAAGAATGAAAACCATAGATTAGTGTGAAAGTGTGGTACAACACTTTAAGAAACCCTAAATAAGGAATAATTAAGTTTATTTAGTTTACAAGGGCCCAAAACTTAATGTGAAGGTGCAAATAAATACACTTTACAACATTAAATTAAGGCAAAATTAGGTCTATTTGGCTTAAAAGGCCCCTAGATCCAATGTGAATGTGGAAAACACATTACAACACCTAGATCAAGGTAGAATTAGGTCCACTTTAAATTTAATCATTCCCAAATCAAGCGAGGAAAAGGGGTACTTTTTTCATTGCCACATTTAGCCCCCACATTAGTGAGAGGACGAACTAGCTTCAAGCTCAAACTAGACATTCAAGAGGGGTCCAAGTGTACCAATCTGGATGGTTTAGGATAATGAGGATCACAAGAGGTAGTGAAGCCCCTAGGATCCAAGATCCTATGTCAAATCAACATAAGAACAAAAGGACACTCACAAGGTGTATGATATGCAACATCAAGATATGCCAACGTGTAATGTTAATAACTAAAAGAAAGAAAAATGGAAACAAGAAAAAATAGAAAGAGGTGGATCAAGCCTTGACCATTTGTCCTGTACGTTATGGATCAGATCTAGGCTATTTTTCCAAAAATGCACACTCACTCTGAGGCAAAAAAGCTATAGGATGTTTGTTGGGTGAGTATCCAAAAGGTGAGAAACATATGCACATGGCTGGTATGTGCTCACACATACATGAGTGGCTATGGGAAATTCATGCCTCGAATCGGCATCCTGTCCAACCATACCAAAGTTATACCTCCTAATAAATTTGATAAGGTGCAATGCAATAATGAACTTCGAGAGGAAATAATAGCTTTGTATACTTGGATCTCATGAAAAAACAAGATATCTCCACATGCAAGCAAAGTGTGTTATGCAAGGTGGCCATATAGTAAATACAAAATAGTGTAAAGTATGTTCAAATGATTTTTCTTAGTTCATGTAAAGTCTCTTCTTAGGGACCATCGTGTTTAATTTCTCCAAGAGAGGACAAGTCAAAGAAATATCATGCTCTTGGAGGAAATAAAACCCAATGAAACCACCAAGAAAAGGATGCATCGCAGGAAGAAAGAAAATCGCACAATGAAACGAGTGTCGATGTATGCCCCCACTTTAAAGTGATTGCTAACACCATTTTTGTGAGAAATTGCTTTGAAATAGAAGAAGATATGAGAGCTTGTTCTGAAATCCCTATGCTAAGTCATATGTTCCAAAATGAAACTACGTCATGGATAAGTATGTCACATGCGAGCCAACTTAAGCCATGTTACGCACATCCCAAGCTTGCTCTTATATATACATGAAAGGTGGTAAACTAGACAAAAGAAAACAAGTGGCATACAAGGACAAGGATACCTAACCCCTTACCCCCACTTACTACAGGGCAAGGGTGAGCCAAGAAACATGTTAGAGTGAAAATCAATATCAATTAGAGGAATCAAATGACCCAACATAAGGAAGAGCACCACACTCCTTAAGATGTTGAATTTTGTTACTTAAATCCTTACATTCATTAGTAGGATGACCATGAACTCTATGATATGCACAAAATGAAATATTGTAGTAAAATTTCTTTCATGTTATTGAAGGGAGAGATATCAAATGATCTTGAAGGATTCTCGACAAGATAACCTCTTGATAAAAAGTAGAAGATGTTTCGTTATTTGCACAAGATTTCATACACACATTAAATGATAAGGCCTTAGATGAAAATGTAGATAAAGGTGGTAAACCTAGATCTTTCTTGAAAGAGTATGGTATATTAGTTTGATTCATGTGTTCATTGTAATTAGGAGGAAGTTTTTCATCAAGACCATAATAATATTTTGATTTAGATCAAGGGGGTTTATGCTTCCAATAAGGATTGGCTTCTTCATGAGAACACAAATCCTTTTTAGGTTTCTTAGAGTTATGCATCGTCCTCTCATGAGAGATGGGAGATAAATAGCCCTCATCACCACAATGGGGTAATGTTGTTGATGTAGAACCAAGTTGAGCAAATGAAACACAATGTTGTTTTGGTTTATATTGTGAGATTTTTTACTCTCCCATAAAGGAGGGTGTAAAATCTAATGAACCCCAATCATCACTAGAACTTATGTCTTAAAATGAATCATTTGCAAATGACTCTTTGTATTTTGAGGGTGATATTTTGGATTCCTTATTGAAGTGAGGCATAAAATCTAATGATCCCCAATTATCACTAAAGAGTTTCATTGTAGGTGAAAGAAAATTAGGATTAGCATCAACTTGTATAGGTTCAACTTTTGATTTTGGGTTGAAAGTATTAGAGAAGTTGGGAGTGTTGTGATCATATGATTTATAGCTTCATTCATCTACTTCAATCATGTATATCTTGTTGTTGTATTCAAATTTCATTGTATAATGAATATTAGATTAGAATCCTTTCATACAATGAATCCATGGTCTCCCTAGGAGAATTTTGTATGAAAGAGGTCCTTGCATGATATGGATAGGGGTAGGCAACACTACAGATTTGACCTCAATAGGTAATGTGATCATTAGACTAGTGGTTGCCTATTAACATTGTCAAAGCCATAAATATTAACATCATTAAGTTGAATAAGCCTCTTGTCCATGCCAATTTTATCTAGGAGATCAATTCTACAAACATTAAGTACTACCCCATTGTCTATGAGAGTGTGCTTAACTGTAGTTTCATTAATGATCACCTTTATCATCAAGGCTTCATTTTTGTTTTGAGTCTCAAGTGAAGGTAATTCATGATTAGGGAATGAGATTTCTAACTTTGTGACTTCCATACTATCAAAGGAGGATGTTAAATTATTCAATTTCATAGAAGCTTGGATCTCCTTCTGCTTTATTTGTAATATTTCTTGAAATAGACAACTATATGTAGGTGATAGTTGAATAAGTTTCCATATGGATATATTAGCGGGAGTCTTCTTAAGATATTCAACTATATTATGAAAAGGTGAATGAGGAGCACTAGGAAAGATATGTTGAGGTGATGGTAATGAAGTGGGAATGGTTTGTGGTTTGTGACATGTTTGGGAAACTATGTTATAACTCAGTTGCTACAAAACATTGTTATTATTAGATTGTATCATAGATTTCAAGAAATCTCCTATTTTCTTCTTTTTATGTGATTCACTACTAGGAGGTGACTTAGAAGGCTCGCTAATTAAACGGGATCTAGTTTGTTTTGTCATAACCTCAACAAAATTATCCCTATTTTCATGCTCTTAGTGAAGAGGATTCTAATGTCACTTGGGTATGTGCAGGATCATGATGGGCCAAAAAGTGGCGATATGATGGGTATGTGTAGGGTATGTGGCTGACGACTTTTTTTTTTACCCAAAATTGATGAAATGAAAAGGTTTTTTAAAGGAGATTCTCAGCTTTCCACCAATATAAATCATGCTTTACTTTGAATTTAATAAAAAATTATTATTCATTTTCTATTTTAATTATGAATAAAGTCCTGATTGATAGGCTAATCAAAAAAATCTATAGCTTTGAAATGGTATCACATTTTTTGAATCTGAAACATGTGTCACATTCTATGCTTCGCATACTATAGGATTAAAAAAAATGAATTTCATGAAGTTTTGATCAAGTTAAGGTGGTCATACATACGAGTTTTTATATTTTTCAAAAGTTGTAATAAAAAATTCATAACTAATTATTTACTTGGAAAAAAATTACAAAAAAATATTCATCACATCGGGACATGAGTCCTCTAATTATATCTAAAATATTATAAAAAAATATTATCATTTTATTGTGGTTAGGGTGTTTAGACAAAAACCTACTTCTTCTTTTTTCTCTAAAATTTAAGTACCACTCCATTGAAATTTCAAATTTTCACCAAATAGATTTTGTTTTAAAATAAACCTAGTACTTTAGAAACTACATTCAATTTTCTATAGATTCTATTCTTACATATTTTTGAAATAATATAGATAACTTATTCAAATTTTTACATCAAGTTGCTTAACTCTAATTTTTCTTAATTTTTCACCACTTAAGGGCCTGTTTTTTCCATGATGATCCTGCACATACCCTTTCATCAGCTCCATCTAAGGAAGATTTAGTTTTTGAAAGACATGTGTCAATTTTCTCATTTTCTTGCACTATGACATCCTCCCTAGGAGGAGATTTTTTAGGAGAACTACAAACTAGATGTTCATGGCATTCAAAGGTTTGTTCTTGTAAAATGACTTCAACGCAAGTAAGGGAGTTATCAATGGTTGAATTTTATTGCTTAACAATGATGGTGTTTTCTTGTTCAATAATATTTTCCCTAGGAGAAGAGAGACATATAATATTCTCATGACTTGTATTTTCTAACATCAAAGTATCTTCTTCAGAACTAGGAGAGATACTAGGAGAAGAACAAGTATGAGTATCGTGATCATTTATGATTTAATTCCTTTGTCCCATAATTTCCTCCAAAAAAGGATAGGTAGGGGAAGGAACATAAAGAGGGTTGTTATAGACATTAAATATTTTATCACCTAGCACCAACCTATCATCCTCACTTTCAATTGCATGCTCTTTCAATAAAATATTCTCACAAGAAAAATATGAATGGAAACTAGGTAAGGTGATGTTTAGAAATTTGTCTATGATCTCATTCTCTTGTGCTATAATATCTTCCCAAGGAAGAGGAGGAGAAGGACAAGCAAGACTTTCATGATTCTCAATGATTGCATCTTATTTCATCAAGATACCTTCGTCACTAAAAGGAGATGTATCAGAAGAAGAAAAATTATGATCATCATGGTTATCTATGCTTGTATCCTCTTCTATCACACCACGCCCACAAATAGGAGAGATAGGAGGGGGTGTAAGTTTAAGGCAAGCATCAACATTTTCAATTTCTTGCACTAAGAGACTCTCATAACTTACACATGTATTGAATGAATGACTACCATACTTATTGACTAATTTTTTCTTTGCAAACTTGGAAAATACAGATACTAACATTTGTGAATAGTAATCTATACAAACTTAAAATTGAAAGAGACTAGAAATGCAATGTAAATACCTAGAAATAAATGCGTAAATGCAATTTTTAGATTTTAAACAAGGTAATTTACTGATTACACTATGCAACAATATGAAAATGAAATGTTGTAAATGAAAATTTGGAATTAATCAATGCATAAAATGAATCGATTTAAGCTAGATCTAGTGAAATGCATGTAATAGAAACTCAACCAACTGAAATAGAAAACTAATGACAACAAAAAAAAGTGTAGAAACAAGGTTTTCAATGCTGTAAAAGGCAATTTCAGTCTGATATGGGACTAATTCTCCTAGAGAGGAATATGAGTCACAATCACGTTTTTTCAGGTATTCAAATGGTGAAAAATGCACAACACAAAAATACAAAAAACTAGGAAAAATAACCTGTACTGGGACTAAATCACCTAGAGGGGTGTATGAGTCCTAGATTAGGGTTTTTGCACCGTTTTTAGCAAATTTTGTGTGAATGTTATGTTTTTTGGTTAGGATGATGTCTAGGCTAAGTGAAAATGTACATTTCAGATCAAATTCAATGTTGCAAGATGCAAAAATGTAACCTATATGCACTTTCATTAATGCAATATTTAGAAACCCTAGATGCCAATTAACTAATGCAAAACCCAACACAAAGTTAATGCAAGCTAGATCTAGGATTATGATGTACTCTAAATAATAATTAAGATGTCTAAATGCAGGTTCACCAAAATGAAACAACATAAATAGTACACCCCAACCTTTGAGGAATAGATCACAAAGGTAGGGTTCCTATTTCACACTTGTTACAATCAAGGAAACCTCAGAGGTCTCAATCCGAAGATAGAAAGGGGGAAAGAGATCTTGCAATAAGGTATCCTAAATTTTTATTGAAGACAATAAGAAGGTTTACCACCAAGCTAGGGCTTGGAAAGACAAGGAATGAATGCAACATACAAAGTACCATGAAAAACCTAACTAGATGACCTAGGAAATGAAATTGAAATACATAATATCAAATTGGAAATTAACAAAGGTGCACCTGGGGGAGTGATGAGGTCAAAACAAGCTCCAAAACCATGAAATCTTGTTGTTTGATGCCCAGTGGGACTCATACACTAGTTGTGAGTGTGGGTACTAGGTGGGTCCTGAAGAGCTAAAAATTTGGAATCTAAAGTTGAAAACTAAGAGGAACAAAACCCAAAATATTTTCCCTGAAACCCTAACTGGGACTCATACGCCCGTTTTGTCGCAAAGTGTCCCAAGAGAAAAATCATGAACTAAAACTTTGCAAGCCTCTAAAGATGGATCAAGTAAGCACTTTCCAACTAATTTCATGGAAATTTGATGGATATTTTTTCATAGATCTAAGTTTCTATTAGTCTTGACAAATTTTTAGGACAACTATGACAACATTTCCAACTTTGTCATTTTGGTACTTTTGAAGGCTTCAAATCCACTTTTCTTCAATCTATAAACTTACAATCACACACTAAAGAGAGGAAATCTTCTTGAATGTTAGGAAATGGTGGTTTCCATTTGTCAAACCCCTTTTAGGTAATTAAACCAAATGATTAAATAATGAAATAGAAGCATGAAATATGAAATATGTAATGATGATGCGTTGAATGATGTCTTGAGATATAATTCATCAATCGAACATGAAGTGGCCATGTAGAGTGTAGATCTTGATCTTGAATTGGATACAAAACAATGCTTGACTTGGATCTTGGATGCTACATCATAACACTAGCTCAATCACACACTTGATGCTTGATAACCTTGACATGATGAAGGATCTTGAATTGCTACAACAATTGATGAAGAATTTTTCCCTTGAATGCCTTAGAAATTCTCCTGAGTTCTCTTTTAATCATAAATTGTCCATTAGGAATGCTCTCTTGAGAGTCTTAGCTTGTTAGATAAAAAATGAGTGAAATAACCTTATATTTATACTTGTTTATGCCACATATCCTAAAATGAAAACACTACAAGCTGACATTAGATCTAGGAGGATAAAACCTTGCCAAGAATTTGAATTCAATTTTATTTTGGGTCACATGGGACTCATATGCCACAAGTGGTGTATGAGTCCCATTAGGCTTAACTATGGGACACATTTTTCAAAAATGGTTAGAGTGATGTAAAATTAGGATTGTGGCCCTGAAACCTTGGTGTGACTCATACATCCAAGGTGGCGTATGAGTCCCAGATCACTAAATATGGGCTAGAAAACCTAAAAATATATGAATTATTATTGGATGTTGGTTTATGTCAGGATTATCCTTGAAAAGATGCATTAATTAAGGCTTGTGGATGCAAAATAGGACCAATTAAGGTATAGATAAGCCCAATTAATAATGAAAACTATAGATTAGTGTTAAAGTGTGGTAAAACACTTTACAACACCCTAAATAAGGCATAATAAAGTTTATTTAATCTAAAAGGTTCCAAAACTTAATGTGAAGGTGCAAATAAATACACTTTACAACATTAAATTAAGGAAAAATTAGATATGTTTAGCTTAAAAGGGCCCTAAATCTAATGTGAATGTGGAAAACACATTACAACACTTATATCAAGGAAATATTAGGTCCATTTTAATATTAATCATTTCTAGATCAAGTGAGGAAAAGGGATACCTTTTCTATTGCCAAAATTTTCTATATTGGTTGTTTGTGGAGGTGGAAACACCAAAGCGGGAGATTAACTGCAGCAATCCTCTATACTCAGCCCCAACATTTTTCCATTCTTGTGTGTGTAGGTTTCTTGTAATGTGAATAATTCAAAAATATCAACTCTTGGATAGGAAGGTGTGCTTTCCTCGCCCTCTTTTATCAATTCATTGATTAGATTAAGTCAAAGTATGCTTCTTGTTATTTAGTTATTTAGTTATTTGTTGGTTCTATCATCACATTAAATTATACTGGTTAGGTAATTAGTAGGTTCTCTTTGAGTTTGACTACACTTTACACTCTCTATCTATACAAGTGTCAGTGCCCCACTAAGATTCCAACACATCATGCTATTGTGCATGTCCTATGCTACAATCCTCTGGTAGTGAGAGGCCTAACTTGCAATATGGACTCTAGGAGCTTACTCATGCCTGACATCTTCAGACTCCTTGGTTGGAAAAAGGAAAGTGATAGATCAATTGTCCATCCATTTCACTCCCTTTAAAAATCAAACCTATCTTAAAAAATCCTTTAGCATGAGGTAGATTAGGGCAGTTGATTGTTCTATACCCTCCCATGACCTAGGGTCTTGAACATTCAATCCCCCTCCTCTACTGTTTCATGATCAAGTTCAAGAATTTAAAAGAATTATTCAAGTGTCAAGATCCATAGCAAATTCAAACATTTCATGCAATTTGTAGAACTTCCAATATTTTCATTATCAAGGTTTCATTCAAGGGTTTGTTGAGTGGTAACATAACTTTGTTCATTATTCATTCCCTCTATCATTTCATTATTTCGATTAAAGTTTTGATTGCCAACATAGGGTTGGACCAAGGAAAACCCCCATTCACCCAAAAATAAACCATTTTCTCTCTTATGTGTGTGATTGCATATTTAGGTTGACGAAGGATTGAAGACCTTTTTAAGAGAAAATTTGCAAAAGTTATTGAACTTACAAAATTTGTCAAAGTTGTCATCAAATCATAGAATCTAACCTACCTATTTGATTTCTGACTTTTCAACATTGAAACATTGAAAAGTTAGAAGCTACAAATCAACATCAAAGGTTCTTAAAATTTGAAGAAAAACCCTAAAAAAAGAATCATTTTCCCATTGGAAAATGAGTGCCAGTTAGCCTCCAAAAACTACCTTTTAGTGACTAGTAAGCACCTTTCTACCCTTCTCAAAACTAAAATATGTTTTCTATTGGAAGAATAGAAAATGAATGAAGGTGTTTTCATTGATGCCAACTTGTCAACTAGTTATCTACTAGTTGTTGTTGGCTATATATGTTGAGGATATTAAGAAAATTGTATTAAAGGAAGATTACAGGTATTTAGTTGTTGCTTTGGTATTTTCCCCTAAGTTCATGCAGTTCAGATATGTTGGTCATGGTTTTTGAAGATTATTATATCCAGATGTTTGGTTGTTGGTTCGTTTTGAAGTTCAAGTTGTGTTCACCAGTTGTGAACTATGTTTTTTTGTGTTTTAGTTGAAGTCTGGGAGAAAAGTTGTTGGTCCAAATTGCTCTTTGATGAAGTCTTTTGACTTGTGGTTCTAGAGTTAAGATATTCTGATTCCATTGAAGATATTTTTGGTTTCTATAAGTTTCAAGCTTAATTGTTCTATGTGTTTTACATTGGTTTGGTCGACCATGTGTTATACACTATCTTTGAAGTTAATGAAGCGTGTTGGATCTATTTTTGGGTCCCAATGAAGCATGTGTTTGGGTCACCCTCATACTAATTCCACCCTAGGATGTTTGGCACCGACCTAATTTGAATTTGAAGTTGGATGGTTGACTTTGTATGTTTTTTAAGGTTGGAGATAGTATAAATACATGATGAGCTAGTAATAAAAATCATAAAAAAGAAAAGAAGGAAGATAAGTGAAAGAGCAGATTTGTATGTGTAGGAACATCATGGGCCAAAAAGTGGAAATATGATGGGTTTTTGTAGGGTATGTGGCTAACAACTTTTTTTTTTACCCAAAATTGATGAAACGAAAAGGTTTTTTAAAGGAGATTCTCAGCTTTCCACCAATATAAATTATGCTTTACTTTGAGTTTAATAAATAATTATTATTTATTTTCTATTTGAATTACAACTAAAGTCTTTATTGATAGGATGATTGAAATACATTTATAGCTTTCAAATGGTATCACATTTTTTGAATCTGAAACATGTGTCACGTTATATGCTTTGCATACTATATGATTAAAAAATTCATAATTAATTATTTACATGGAAAAAAATTACAAAAAAATATGCATCACATTGCTACATGATTCCTCTAATTATATCTAAAATCTTATAAAAAAATATTATCATTTTATTGTGGTTAAGGTGGTCAGACAGACACCTACTTCTTATTTTTTCCCTAAAATTTAAGTACTACTACATTGAAATTTCAAATTTTCACCAAATAGATTTAAAAATAAATAAAATAAACCTAGTAGTTTAGAAACTACCTTAAATTTTCTACAAATTCTATTCTTACATATTTTTGAAATAATATAGATAAGTTATTCAAATTTTTAGGTCAAGTTGCCTAACTCTGATTTTTTTGAAGTTTTTGCCACTTAAGGGCCTATTTTTTCCATGATGATCCTGCACATACCCTAATATTAAATGTGACTTGATGCTATTCGAAAAGTGTGTTTGAGTTGTGTGTGGGAGATTAGTGCAAATCTTAATGTTGAGTTACCAGATGCAGTGAGCAAAAGGTGAAGTCTATCATTCATGCAAGCTGATCAAGTAACTATGGTGGAATGCTTTATTGCATTGAGATTGTTGTCTCTTTATATCAAGTCTTCTTTATCTTCTTTGTATCTTTGTGGCAATGATCCCTCCCAATTGTAGCCCTATGGATAGTGATTCTAGACAATGAGTCCTTATTTCAGGTAGTGAGCCTTATCTCAGGAAATGATCCTTGTTTCAAGAAGTGAGCCTTTTTGTAATCAATCCTGATATTCTCTATAGTGTGAGTTAATCCTCACCGTTATTTTTCCCTTATTTGGTTTTCCACATAAATCTAGTGTTACTGTGTTTATGTGTTTGATTTGAGTTTTTACATTGGTATTTGATGATTAATCATTTAAGCAGCTTTAAGTATTAGTTTCAGTGATTGAATTGAAGGTTAAAATCTATGACAATTGATTCACCCCCCCTCTCATTTTTCCTATTCAACAATTGGTATTAGAGCTTTGTTCATTTGTGAAGAGTGTAACCGCTTGAGGAAGGTTCGTGATGGCTAGAAAAATGGTCTTTGATTATATCAGATTTCATGGAAGTAATTATGGTATATAGAAAGTATTAATGGAAGAATATTTGGAGTATTGTAGATATGATGTGGAGAAAGCTTGCAAGAATCCTTACACTCCGCCTACTAATGGTTTGAGTACACCTGAGGATGTCAGAGCACATGAAGCGAATAATAAGGCAAAGTTTATCTTGAAGAATAGTATAGTACATTCCAAGTTGATTAAGGTTCAAAATTTGAAGACAACTAAAGAAGTCTAGGATTCTTTAGAAAGATCGCATGATGGTGATGAAAGAGTTAAAGAGGCAAAACTACATAATTTGGAAACATATTTTGATCTTATACATATGTTTGAAGATGAAAAATATTAAAGCTTGTGTTCAGAGATTGGATGAGGTAGTGGTTGGAATGCGATCACTTGGCACTACTATAGATGAAACTAGGATTATAAAGAAGATTCTAAAAAATCTCCATGATTCTTACAGTGAGAAGGTGAGTGCTATTGAGCAGACTGTATAATATAAGACTTGCAATAAGGATCTACTGTTAGGATTTTTGACATCTTATGAAATGAGGAATACAAGTCTAAGAAATGGAGGCAAATCAGAGACTTCTTTTAAAGCTATAGAAGCTAAAGATCTAGATGAAGAAAACTTTGATGAAATAGAATCTAACTTTGTAAGAAGAAAGAGAAAAAGGATTTCATAAGTATGAAGGAAAGTTTCCATTTAAATGCTTTAGTTGTGGGGAAATAGGTCATTATGTTGCAAAGTGTTCAGAAAGACCTAAAAGGAATAACAAAGATATGAAAAGGAAAAGAAAGGAAAGAAAATTAACAGATCTTACTATGTGAATGACAATGCTAGCATTTCAGATGAAGATTCAGAATATGAAGATCCAAATGACAATGAATTCTTGTTCTTGGTGATTAAGGATGAACTTACTTCTACTAATTCAGAAAAATAGGTAAAGGAAAGCCCTCTAGAGGAGGAGAAAAATGAAGGTACAGTTATCTCCACCTTACTTGCTAAACAAGAAAAGAATTTTTGGGTAGGTGATAGTGGGTGCTCACATCACATGACTAGTGATAAGAGGAATTTTGTTAAGCTTAAGAAATATGATGGATGCTTGGTTATGTTTGGAGATGATACTGGTGTTAAAATATGTGGGATAGGTTTAGTAAGTTTTGATGGCAAGAATCAAACTAATGATGTTTACTATGTTAAGGGTTTAATGCATAATTCATTGAGCATTGGTCAGATGTGTAGAAAAGGATATGATCTTGTGTTTAAGGATTAGAAATGTGAGATCCATAAAGGATCCAGAACATTGATTGCTTCAGGAAAGAAATATGAAGGGAATATTTATCAACTTATGGGTGCTAATGGACAATGCTTTATGACTCAAATAAATGAAAGTTGGTTATAGCATAGGATAATGTGTCACATCAATTTTGATAACTTGGAAAGGATTAGTGGTGTTCAGTCTATGAGAGATTCACCAAGAATCACAAAGCCTATTAATTCTATTTGCAATAATTTTCAATTTGGGAAGCAAGCAAGAAATCATTATAGATCAAGGGAACAATTTACTACTGGACTACTAGATTTAGTTCATACATATCTCTATGGTCCTATGAGAGTGAGAAGTCTACTTGGTGAAAGTTTCTTTATTCTTTTAATTGATGATTATTCTAGATATACATGGGTTACATTTCTTAGAGAGAAATCAAATGCATTAGATAGATTCAAGGCATTCAAGGCTATGGTTGAAAATGAAGTGAATTTGAAGATAAAATGCTTAAGATATGACAGAGGTGGAGAATTCACGTCCCATGAGCTCAATATATTTTGTGAAGTGCATGGAATAAAGAGACAGTTATCTACTTTGAGAACTCCTTAGTAGAATGGAGTTGTTGAAAGGAAAACTAGAATAGTTCAAGAGGTTGCTAGGTCGATGATTAATAAAGCCATATTACCAAAATTTTACTGGAAAGAAGCTATTCATACTCTTGTTTATGTGTTCAATCAAGTTCAAGCAAGAGTAAATAGTACCAAGACTCCCTATGAGCTATGACATGGAAGAATACCTATAGTTAAATATTTCAAGGTATTTGGAAGCAAATGCTATATCAGAAGAGATGAGGAAACTTTGGGTAAGTTTGATGCAAGAAGTGATGAAGGCATATTTATTGGACACTCTACTAAAATCAAGGCATACAAATGTTTCAATAAAAGACTAAGGAAGAATTTAGAGAGATCGAATGTGAAGGTAGGTGAGATAGTGAAGAACTCTATTGATGTTGATGGATATGTGTCTGATTAACATGATTATGCAAAAATAGAAGAAATTATGGAAGAACGGGATAAAGATGAGCAAAAGAAGCTAGATGAACAAAATGAAAGTTAAGAATATACTTTGGTGATGACCCCTAGGAAACCGAAATATGTACAGAGGAATCATTCTAAAAATTAGATTATTGGAGATAAGAAAAAGGGTGTATTAACCAGAAGTAAAGCTACTGCTAAAGTAAATTTGTGTTTATTCTCTGAGATTGAGCCGAAGACAATAAGTGAAGCCTATATAGATGAACATTGGAAGGAAGCAATGAAAGAAGAAATTTTATAGATTGAGAAGAATCAGACTTGGGAATTGGCCCCAAGACCAAAAGATAAAAATATCATTACACCAAAATGGGTTTTTCAGAAATAAGTTGAATGAGAATGGAGATGTCAGAAATAAAGCAAGGCTTGTATGTAAAAGCTACTCACAAGTAGAAGGCATAGATTTTAAGGAGAATTTTTCCCTAATAGAAAGAAAATAAGCTATAAGGATGTTCTTGGCATTAGCTACTTATAAAGATTTCAAATTCTATTAGATGGATGTTAAGTCAACATTTACGAATGGTGAGCTAGAAGAAGTTTACATGGAACAACCGAAAGGATTTTAGTTAATAGATCAACTAGATATGGTGTGCAGATTGGAGAAAGCTTTATATAGACTAAAGCAAGCTCCTAGGACTTGGTATGCAAGGTTATAAAGGTGTTTGATTAAGTAAGGATTTAACAAAGGTACGACAAATAATAATTTCTACTTTAAGATTGAAAATGACAAAGTCTTGATTG